>QXVZ01023703.1:0-18984 GCA_008931825.1 Phallusia fumigata | reverse complement strand
TGCTGAAATTAAACATTTAAACAATAATTCCAAACTTTACCACCCATAAATTTAAGAAAAGCTGGTAACGAGGGATTTTCCCGCTTAAAGTTAAACATAACACTTTTGGTTCGGTGGTGTCCCGATGAACGAAAACACTTTATTGGCAACTTCGTTATGTCGTAACAAACCAGTTCCTGTTTCAACAATCTACCACGTCATTATTTCGCAACAATGACGACATCTTTACGTCGTTTAAGTTTTTTGAGGCTTTATTGGGTGTTTGTGCGATCTGTAGAAACTATAGGGTGTTTGACTGCATTCCGACATTGTAGTCTGTAAATGTCGTTATCGTGGGTAAAAACAACAGATCATAATGTTTTTATTTAAACGCTGGTTACGTAATAGCCAGGTTTCATGTTATTATTGTATTTGTTCTGTGATCTGTTAATAATCCTACACCCAAAAGATGTGTAGAAACCCCTGACCTGATGTGTTGGATTGAATTCCAAAGCAAAAAATCCCTCAATAAAACGAAATCCAATAAAACACGGGGATTTGGAAAACAACTGATCCGGTTTAATTTTTCGCCGGGAAATAAAAAGCGATTTTACCTCGGGAAAACACGACTTGGGTATTCCGGCAATCAACGCCCACTCATAGAACTCTCTCGATCTCGGCTGCGGGAGTTTTGCGAAAAAAGCGATTCGAGAGAACCGAGGGAAGAAGTGGAGAGTGAGAGAGAACGAGAGAAAAAAAGAAACATGTAGGGATAAATAGGAGCGACTGCGAGGGAATGGGAGAAGTCCTGGGAGAGCATTCCTGCTTGTAGGCGAGTTTGTGTAGATTTGATTTTGCTGCGAGGTTTTTAAGAGATTCTTGTCTACTGGAGTTTGTGCAGTGATAAACGCGATAAACTAGACCTGCACAAGCAGTACTTTGTATCAAAGTATCTGTTCTGTGCCAATGGTGTTTGCTTAAAAAGGTTAGCAGTAAGGGAAATTAAGTGTTATGCTTTTGTGTCAGTGGTACATACTTAGATCATTGCAGAATCTACATTTAGATATTTTCAGTTGATTTTGTGGAAAACTATAGGCAGCTTATTTATACCATACGCGTGCTCTGTCTCGGTAAAGAAGACTCTGGTTCAACATTTTACCTTGTTATGGTCGGTATTAGAATCAGTGAATGCGAGAGGACATGTTTGCATTTTAATTTAGTCAAATATTTACCTATTTTAAATTCATTACAAAACTAACAAAATACTTATATTGCTGGCTGCTAAGATAATACTTATGAAATATCGGTACACTATTTGTCCCAAACATTCGTAGCGCTTAGTAAAAGTCTAGTGCTATTGTTCGCCACATTTACCATTGCAAGGCTGAACAATTCAACACGGCTTAACGCATAAAACATCTCGTATCAACGTAAAAGTGTTCAGACAACATAAAGCGGAACCACATAAAAGCGGCCCCGTGTTAAGCGGTTCAACCAAGGGTAAAAAAACTTCCGCATTTTATTCAGAAATTTTCCCCAACAAATTTTATGACAGAGAATTTTTCCATTTCAACGTTAACGTCTCTACTTCACATTTTCCGCAGTCCTTAGTTAGACTGGCAACTCCGTTAAACATGCTGCGCGTTTGTAGCTATCTCGATTATATTCTTTGAGCCGATTTCGAAAGTTCATGTATGTTGTCAGAAGAAATATGATGTCTGTGTAAGTAGTGCCAACTTTAAAAGCACATTAAGCGGGTTTACACCAAACAAATTTACAAAACGGAATTTTCGTGCGACGACATTGGAAAATTAAAACCACGCACAGTTTGAGAACCATGGCCGAACACTTAAAATTTGATGTTTTGCTAAGTAATCGCGTTTTTGTTTTTCCGTTGTGTTCAGCTCGTTCGTGTTGTTCAGATTTCAACACTTCCCCCTGCAGTGTTTCCCGAATTTTTTTTTCATATGGGGGAAACGCCAAAAACCCGCGACTTCAGTTTTCACAATTGTGTTTGACATTGGAACAAACTCATCGCTCCCATAGAATTGTGGGAATAGTTCGGTGGAAACCGGATAAATAGTTGAAGGGAAACCATGGCTCGGTTTTGTCCCAACATCGGCGCTTGGTTTATTCGCTGCAAACTTGGTTCGTGAAAATATATCTCTAAAAAGTTGACTTTCAATTTTTATTCGTCGTTGTCGAAAATTCCACAAAAACTCAGCAAAAATTCATTTCAATGACAGCACTGAAAAGTAAGTAAAAGTATTTTACCAATTTTGATCCTAAAACTAAAACTAGAACTTAAACTCCATTAGACGCTCTTTCAAGCATCTTTTGTGGCTTTAAAGCGTTTGAAAATAAATAAAAGATCATATATAAGTAGTTGTCCCTGTTTCGCCTCTAGTGACAAAAACGCAGCGAAGCGAAACTTCCGACGTTTAACGTGTTAAAGCGGCAAAAACAAATTGAAAAAGAGAGTTAACGCAGATTGGTTGTAAAATAAACCAATGACATTACACCTTGGTGTTGTCGGTTTGTTCCTGTATCGATGGACGTATCGCGTTTTAAATCCTCTGGTTGCGAACATAACAGAAGCGAAGCTGATAGGTGTTTTGGTTTTGTCGTCATGCACACAGAATCCACACGGACCCGGGTTCACGAATAGTTGTGAGTGACCCCGCTTGCAAGGTCATGTCGCGATTGTCAAGGTTGCCAAGCACGTGCGAGGAACACTGAACCACGCGGGCCAAGCAGCATAGACGCTGCTGGCGAAACCGTGGTTTCGAGCCCCGAGATTTTTTTGGCCTTGCTGCTTCGTTAAACATTTGCAGACTTTATTCCCTACGCTCCTCGCTCGTAACATTATAACCGTGTGCTTCTTATCAAGGTGCATCGAAGTTATGGGTTTTGTATCTTGTATGCTCAGTCTACAGGGTATAGCTGGTGTTAATAGGTTTTGTGTTGTATTTGCACTACTGCTCCAATATTTTGTGTTGCATCAAGCAAGAGTGCTACTTCCCATTTTGCATAACTAACTAGCACATTCGTTTGCGTTTAAAAGGCTCATTCCACTGTGTATATTTAAGAGATGCGCAAAAAAAGTTAATGCAATTAGGTTAATCAGATTTCACGATTTGCCGGAATTGCAAAAACATTCGCGAAGTTCGTTACGTTGCAACGACGCTCGCGTTGTTAGAACTGGATTTGTTCGAATCTTTCAAGTTTTCGCTCAAACCTTCAGTAAAAACTTTGTCCTCTGTCACGTGACTTAGCAGATGATGGGAGGGCGTCGTGTATCGGATGACAGGAACGTTTGTATCGAGCGCCACTAGTTGTTAGTGACGGTTACCACCACAATGTATTGACGGCGAGAATCGAATTCAATCGTTTTTGTGTGTGGCGTGTCGTTTGTTTTCCAAACCACCTCCAACCCGGGTCGGTTTGTTTCGTCAGCTGCATTCGGCAGCTTGGTGCTACACAGTGAAACGCCGCTGAGTTGCCCATGTATATTGGCAAGGTTTTTTGCCTGTGGTTGAATTTAGAATGTTAAAACCTTTAATAAGAAGATACAAGTCAGTACTTGTGTTTAAACATTTTCTACTTTTCGAAACGCTGTTGTCAACATCAGGAACGTAGATAATGTTTTACACACAAGTGCTGGCTTGTATCTTCCTATTGAGACTAATTAAAACCGTGAAGTGTGCGCGTAAAGACCCAAAGCCTAACACCTAAAAGGAGCCTCATGTTGCATTTTTCCGAGGGTAACAAACACCCCATGTTCAGAGAAGCTGGTTAGAATATCTTAAGTATTTCCGACGCTTTACGACCGACGACCAATATTCTTGACTTTTGTGCGTTCAAAATACTAATGATCACATTGTGTGTAGACGCAGTCAAGTAATGTTCCCCTATAATCGGGACCGGGGACCCAGTGAATTTCGCTTGTGACATTCATTTTACCCCATTCACCACTTTTGACAGACAGATCTTGAGAGCTTCTTAAAGGGCCAAGCATTTCTGTGTGGGGTCATGGCCTGTGCCAAGGGCTCTTTAAATCCAACAACTTTTTGAACCAAAACAAAACCCAGCACTATAGTGAGCAGGTCAAGTACAGCGGATTGGTTGGTTCAAGTTTAGGTAATAACGTCCAGAGTTAACCACGATTTACGACTAAATAATTGATAAAAGATTTATTTGTTTGGTGACGTTTCCCTACTTTTTAAATGGTAAAACCATTTAAAGTCCAATATACAGGTTTCAATGGTGATCAGTGGTAAATAATCCATTAAAGTTTGTCAAATAACGAACTTGACAGGACGCATTCATAACAGCGAACTTGACAGGACGCAATTACTTATCAGTTAGCATTATTTCGTAGGAAACTTGATTGGGCGAAAGTAGTATGTTTACAAAGTTCAACTTGACTTTTTTAGCTGCTCAAAAATTAATAACAAGACTGGTTGATAGAAATAAGCAATCGGCCCCTTTTGGTTTGTTCAAATCTTCACCTACGCACGACCACCCTATGTTAAACCCCTCAAGGCCAGTCCATATGCCTGATGGTAAATAAACATGCCGCTAATCACATGATCGTTCTTCTCACAATTAAACTGACTTTTGCGTCGGGCCACCAGCATATGTTTCCTCATGCCGAGCGAGGGGAAAACGCGTTGATAATCTCCGTGTTATTATTCGCTCGTTTATAGAGACCGGCGCCCACTCTGGTGTTGTTGTTATGCTCATTGTTAAGTGATTAGCTATCTTGGTAAGTTCTTAGCAGCAGGCCAAGTATAATTGAAAAAAAAAACATCATTAGGTTTTAGGTACAATTTACGGCTTTGAGTTGTCTTAACAAGGAGATACAAGCCAGTACTTGTGGTTGTATCAACCTAATTGTTTATTTTTTAACGTGCAATGATGTTTCCCAGATTTTTTAATTTGTTACGTGTTATTTGGGATAGTCAGTGTCTTGTAATCCAGCATTTTAGAGTTTACTTCAAAACTTACAGATACAGACGTTTTGTTTTGTTTAAAGTTGCGGTAAACATGATGAGAGCTCAACAAATAGTTTAAAGTAGTTTTACCTCAGAATATAAACTCCGTGTCTTATACTGTGAGGTAGTGTCGCTTTTTCTAAACCTAGTTAATTTCCTAACTTCGTGTTTATGTGCATTTGTATGTATCCACTGTTGCTGTTGTACAGTGTGTTATGGGGTTGGTTAGGACAATCATTAACATGTCGTATTTGCACTATGCGTTGTGCAGTGGATCTGCCAGTAAAGCTACAAAGGCCATAAAACCTTTGTATCGTTACCAATGTAATTTCGTCTGTTGTTGCTGGTGGTTTTTCGTATCACCGGCAAAGCAGTGAATTTGTAGTGCTGTAGTCTGGGCAAAAAAGCTTAACACGGAACATAGAAAAACTTTTAGGTGCGTTTGAACATAAAATTGTGGATAATTTAATTCATCGTTGAACTCGCACGCATGTGTTTATGGTGTCGGTTGCTGCATGTTGAAAATTCTGTAACGCGACTTCTATATCAGATGCTTTACTTCGCACAGTAGAAAAGCCTTTGATTTTAGAACAGGTTGTGTTAGTCAGATAAACAAGGAAGTCAACTTTTCGAAACCACTAAAGTCTAAGTAGGTTTTATAGGGGGAAATATGCAGCGGCTTTAGTAAGGAAAGGATGGAAGCATTGGAAACAATGCAAACTGGTAGTGGCTCGATTTCTGCGTTTTGTCCAACTCTTCTCGACAGTTTGTTTATGTTCAAACCCGGTTTAGCAGCGGCTGCTTGGTTGGCTAATCCGAGATCTAAGCTTCTCTGTATCCTCATGCACATCTCAGTACAAGCGGCCGTTTGTTGAGGAAAATATCGGTCGTACCAACCAGAGAAGTTGTAATGCACTGTGAAAGCTTGGTTCGGTTCATGACATGTTACTGGTTCGTCTGCTACTCACCCAAATGCTTGTGTTTATTTGTGGAGAAAATGTCAAAGCGCTTTGCCGTTGCGTTTTATGTTTTCCAGCTTTATTACGAAATAAACGCGATATACCACTGAGCGCTTATTTCAACCATTGTTAATATTTGTCTAAAAAAAGTTTTTTGGTTACTTGTTACAATAGTAACCAACATCAAATATTCCCTCGCCCATTCATACAGCCCTGATCCTAGCTCAACGTTTAAATTTTAAAATCATTTATAAACGGGAGTTTGTAAGTAGGACGACTCAGTTTGTGGGATGACTCGAGTAATTAAAGCTTCGTGTTAAATTAGCACAACGCATGGTGCGTGCGTTTGAAAAGATCGGAAAACTATAATGTCACGATTTTTGATGTGGTTTTTCTACTGCGGCAATTTTATGGCACCTCACATCGCGTCCAGGGGATCCTTACATATGTTGGAAGCAAGTAAGGTTATGTTGCACCCCAAAGCTTCCGGTTTTAAAGGGTCAGATTGTGTTTTTGTTTAAAATAGATTTCTTACAACCTAGATTTCAGTCCATTGAGCATTTTTTAAAAATTTTCAATTTACACAACAGTAACCGGTTTGTTTTAAACGTAAAAATAGTGTAATACACATAGAATTTGAACCAACTAAATGTTTTTGTGAAGACCCGCGCAAAGCCCGAGCTTTCGGTGCGATAACGTTCGTTTCCTTCCGCGTCGCTCGAAAATACACAAAACCTCGGCTCCGGATGTCAATTGTGACGTCATAAACAGGGCAAATTCAAATCAACACAACTGAATGTGGCGCGTTGCTGGAAAGGTAAATCGCAATTCGGCTGTCGTGGCCTCGGGGCCCGCGTCGTCGGTGGGGCGCCGAACGGGCCAGAAAGACGGCCGATGAACAAAGCAAATATCGCGTGACCGGGCGACACCTAGATTTTATTGTTTAACGACTGACCAGTCGTCCATGTAATTTATCCGTTCGTCAGGAAGCAAAGCTGTTTATTTGTCACCGATCACCATGTCGGGGAATTTATTCGACGTGAGGCGACGTTTATTTACGCGGTTAATTGTGTTAGAATTCGTAGCGTCATTTGGTTGTTGCTTAAACACATTTGCAAGAAGGTCCAGTTACAGTGTGATATGATTTGCATGTGACCTCAAACTGACGCTATTTGTGTCGATGAGGTAACAGCGAAGTGTAAAAGTTATTTGGTAACACACATTAAAAGTTGCTGNGGTCCAGTTACAGTGTGATATGATTTGCATGTGACCTCAAACTGACGCTATTTGTGTCGATGAGGTAACAGCGAAGTGTAAAAGTTATTTGGTAACACACATTAAAAGTTGCTGTCCTGATTAGCTTAGTCAGTAGATAAGTTTTGTCTCATGAGATGCAGTGCTACAGCATTAAGCAGAACTTGTAGGTCGCTTAGAATGAGAAAACATCATTAATTAAGTCGCGATCTTTTTATTTGAGAAAGTTGAAGATTGGTTTGGGTTGAGATAATTTTGTTTTCATATTTGGCAGCTTGATATGGAAAAGACCGAATACATATATTACATTTTTTTGCGTAAAATATTCAAATGACGACAGTCAGCAACTTACCTGTCGATTCCATTTCATTCAGACAAACTGAGGTTTAGTGATGAAACGCGTACCCGCTATGCTGTTCAGCAGCGAGCATTGGACGCGATAAGAGCGTGTATTGTGTTAATATCGATTTGTAAGGAAATCTGTTACAATTTTCTGTCGAAGTTGCAGCCAAAACACTAGGATTTCTGCCACAATCATATTGGTTTTTGTCGTAGATGTTGGCTTTGCTATTCCGAAATATGGTTGTCAATTAAAAGTATACATGGCCTAAATAGTTCTCAAAAGCGACATGCTTAGTTCATTGTTGTTTATGTCTATTAAGATGAGTTTATTTCGCTTGGTGAAAGAAATCATAGCGACACAATTGCACTAAAACTATTATCAAGCCGGAAATAGCTGCGCAACGTTAAAAACGGTATGAGGCTTAAAACAGCGCACAATTGGTGGATCAAGGTTAAGCGCACTGCAGCTACACCGTTATTACAAGACGTTATGTAACTGGGGGTTTTGCGCAAGAATTCGACTTCAAATAGAAAATATTGAAGCTTTATATCATCGTATTTTCGGGTAAATAATATCGTTCAACATTTGCTATGACGTCACCTTGCTTACTGTGACGTGTATTTGTCGCCACGCGCCGATGCACATGAGCAATAAGCCGCAAATGCAAGGTTGTTTGTGTCTGAAGCCGCACGTAGTCATGCGTATCTTCCGCTATCAATTTTCAGGCACAGGAAACAACGCGATGGTCGGGAAAGCTCAAGGGCTCTCAAGTGTAAGGGAACTGTCGTGTTTGAGTGCTTGCCAACCTCACATGTCCNACGTCACCTTGCTTACTGTGACGTGTATTTGTCGCCACGCGCCGATGCACATGAGCAATAAGCCGCAAATGCAAGGTTGTTTGTGTCTGAAGCCGCACGTAGTCATGCGTATCTTCCGCTATCAATTTTCAGGCACAGGAAACAACGCGATGGTCGGGAAAGCTCAAGGGCTCTCAAGTGTAAGGGAACTGTCGTGTTTGAGTGCTTGCCAACCTCACATGTCCGTTTCCACCCTTCAATCGCTGCCGAAATTTGTTGTTGTGCGGGGTCGGAACGTTTGCATTGCGCAGTGCGGGTTTCATCGTAGCTACAGAGCAGTGCTCCGTAACCGCTGTGTTGCGATACGAAGCTAGGTGTGACTGTAACTTGTAACAAACAAACAACAACATATTATTCTTGGCGAATGTGAACAAAACTTGGCTAATTCGCTAATCCAAAATCTAGTTAGACTGCCCAAAGACTGCTCTGGCGCTAAACGCGGGCTGAAGCATGCCGCCGAATATAGAATAGATATTGTGACGTATGTGAAAGCACTGCTGTGGTGAACGTTGCGACTGTTATCGTGACGTGTTTGGTACGCGCAGTGTATTATGTTGACAACAAACTTACATGGGACAATAATATGCATTGGTGACGTTGCAACGGATTTAGCTGCAAGGGCAAATTTGTCGTTGGATAATGTGTCCCAATACCACCTAGGATTTTGGTGTCGAAGTAAAAACTGCTCAGGAATTCCACAACAGATTGTCCCTATTCACAACTCACCGGTATATTTACAAACTCAAACGTTTAACAATCACGTTATTGTACGTCATCAACATGTCGACGCCGCAACTTTGCTCTTGTTCACGATTCCGAATGAACGTTAGCTTACTTACTCTTTAGCGCCAAATGCGTCTACGTGGCCGCTCGACGACAGCATCCGATTTGTGTCGAAGATAAAAAAGGCAACAAATTATAAATATCAACATTGCTGGTTTTGCGTGGTAAGTCGTTGTGAAGCAAAAAAATTGTAAATTTGCGCGTTTATTAAACTTTCCGACGCAGCTAATTAGAACCGCGCACAGCCATAGCTTTTCACCCGCATACACACCAAATTAACTGTGTAATTCCGTCTTTATGTTGGGGTCGCCGGTAAACAGGCAACTGCAAACCGCAGTGGTCCATGAACCAACGCACAGATGCTCGGGCGCATTGGTGTTTCGCTGCATCGCTGCAATAATTGTAATTAACACCAGTCTAAATATAACCGACAACATGGTTTGTAAGCTTTGTTAAGCGAATACTGGAGGGTGATTTCCGGCTGGACAATGTTTACTGATTCATTATGTTGCCCTTTGTTGCATTAAAGGGGAGTGGACGCATTTTAAACTGAGTTTAAAGGACAGACACATGTGTTAAAATTATGCATAAAAACCGATAAAAAGCGTATATAAGGGCGAAATTGATTGTTTAAAAGCGAGCAAAATTAGAAAAAACAAAGTTTATTGTGTTTCAAGTGTTTCCTAGTAAAGCCTAAAAAAACATAAAACAAGGCCAGCAAAAATAGAAACAATTGAAATTATGCGTCTTTTAATTCAGTTTTAATCGCTCTGTTGTGTTGATGGTAGGTTCCGCTCACCGTGATTCACATGGAGTCGCAGGGTTGTTTCGCAAAATCTTGTTTTCTGACGTTTTTTCGTCCGTTGGGATTTTTTGTCGTCCCTCTCCAATCGATTTCATGCTTCATGTCTGTGTATTAACCTAAGGAGAAAATGAATTGACAGCTGTAAGCATCAAAATCATATTTTTTCGGTCTTCTCTACTTTAGTTCATCTGCCAAATCACAATAAGCGCGTCATTCTATGTAACAAAGGGTTTTCTCAGAGACAATGACGTTGGCGACTGTTAGTTTTAATCATCGAACCGCGTCAATGCTTTAAACCAAAAAGAACTTCCGCGTTCTCGAAACTCACTGAATTAACATATTTGTGACGCCACAACGAAGATCAAGGGGGGAACTGACCTCGCGTCAATTGTTGTCACTCGTTAATAATTAAACAAGCGCGCAAATAGATTCCCGCGTTTATCTGTGTGACGTCACAACGCAACCAGTTGTGACGTCACAGTGGTATCCCACCTGGACAGAGGGGAGCGCGCGCGTTCAATATAGACGAGTTGTCACCTTCTTCCGGTGACCGCTGTGACGTAATAAATCGATTGCGTTGCGGTGACACGTGATCGGGGCCGCGGGTTTTCATAAATGATTTATTGTAATTGGTGTGCTCCGGTCAAAAATATTGTCATGGAATGTTCTGGCAACGCGGTTATGACGAAAACAATAGCGTGTTTGATGATGCTTATACGCACATCCGTTAACCTGTAAACGCTGTGTTTGGAAATGTAAAATATTGGATAATATTGCAAATTTTCCTGGAAAAGATGTTACCGGGGCCCAATAGCATAGAAATGACTGTCATATGAAATCGCTTTCTCTCACATGACGGTTATAGCATAAAAAACAGCCAAGTTATACGTTGTGGAGGAAATTGTGCATTTTTGCAATATTTTAAGATTAAACAAGTGTACTACTGAATGAATAAAGGGGCTGTTTTAAAATATTCTTACTTTATACAAAAAGTTTGATTGGCGATCTAGTGATTATGCTTTTGCCAGTTGGTGCTAAAATCGAGGTATGCGCAATTCCAAAACTTTCTTTTTGACGAAAAAAGGCGAATCAATTAGCTTCAAGAGCACTGTTGCATTATCGAAGTAACTTAACCGGTTTCGAAAAGCATGTTTTGTTTGTCCATAGTTACCAGCCTGCATTAACCAACACTCTTTCAACACAAATGTTCCAGCTGTTGATATAGCAGCATGCGTGGACTAATGACTGACCCTGTTTACACGAAGGGGTCACATTTCAGCCTGGAGCCAAGAGCAGCGCTTGTAGTTCTAGGCCTCTTTCGAGCCAGCGCCACTCATACCTTCTTTTCCATTTTCTATCCAGCCAGCTTCACAAGAGAAAAAAGAAACCTCGCTCGAATGGCTCGGACCATCTGTGACGTCACACGCTGGGTTTGTTGCGCCACAGCGGCAGAAAAAAGGCAATTGTGGCGTTCTTTAGATGCTGGAGTTGCCTTGCAGGCTCTAGTAGTGTGGGTCGTCTAGCGTTCGGTGCGATGTGCGTGATGCGCCGAACGTTTCCGGACAATTTTGCTTTGCAAGACGGACGCAGCATGCCTTCTGGGAACTCAGGTGATTCGTTGAGGCCACAGAAAGTAAACTGTACCGTTAAAATTAGTAACTGCTGTGGTCTAGTCTTTAGGATTTTAAAAGTCCATGCAGTACAGGGTGTGAAGCTTAGACGCATGTAGAAACTAGGCCACTGTAATTGCTCTAATGTTTTTGGCGCACTTGGCACTTTGGTGTCGCTATGGTTTGTGCTTTTCGCCAGCAATGTTCTGCTGAGTGTGTTGTTCTCTGTACGTGGTTAGGTCATACTGATGTAATGACCAATGTTGGCGCAGTACGTTTGCCGGCCATATATAGCGAAATGTGGAAACTGTATAAGCATATCTTTAACTTACAGCCACCGAAACTAATTATGCAAGTGTGTTTAATGCCTTGTAAATTTAAACTCAAGCATTTTGGTTATCAGTGTATTTGTAAAACACCAATTGAAGTGTGCTGATCATTTTAGCAACAGATGACTAAATCCGGTAGGAGTTTTGTTTGTTTCTCAGTAAGTCTGTAATTGCGCCATTGCTATGCCATTTAAATGAGTAGATGTGTAAATATTTGTTATTGGTGTCTGCTCCATTTGACTTTCGTAACAAACTTAACGTATAGTTAATGAACAAGTTACAAATTACTTCAGGTTTACTTAAATATGGTTTTTATTGTGTGGTGAAAACGTCGGATTCTACGATCATAAAAAGCCATATTATGTGCGTAGTGTACTTCCTCAAATTTTCAGTCCCCGTGAACCTTAATTTGTAATTGCCAGGCGGTAATTATGGTTTCTGAGTAGAAAATGTCCTTGTGTGGTAAGGTACATTTTATAACTTTTTACGTTGCCTTAATTTTCACTGCCTGTGAATCAGTAAGTGACCTTCGATAGAACCGACCCAACTTTCTCTGGGGGTAATTGAGGTCTACGAGTAGTTTATCTTTGTAGGCAAAGAACGTTTTATGGCTGCAAGGAAAACTTCTAGGTTAGCCGTCGACCTAAAATGTATCGTTTTAAAAGGTCCCATGTTGTTTGCTGTCGTAAAAACGGGGGCGTTGTCAGTTTATCAACGTGGACAATCAATCATTACTGTGTGTGGGATTCGCTATGCTTATTTGCCGGGGCGTTATTATTGCCCAGGTAAAAGTTACTGTGGGTCTTTTTAACGACTTTTATAATGTCAACGAAATAAAAAAGTAAAACTGCGTTGAATTTTACTACAAGAATATTTTGTTAGGCCCGCACAATAAGCGATGTTGTACGTGGTAATAGTTGTTTTTAATGCTCGTGAAGTTGCTAATCGGTAAACTTTGGTCATGCAAATTTACACACTGTATTGCACCTATTCACACACATACGATTTCAGTAAATAATAAATCGTGGTTGGTTTAGTCATGTCGGTCTTAGTAAACCCATGATCTTTAAGGTTGCATAAAAGCGCCTTAACCACGCAAGTCAACTTAACCACGCAAAGTTCGCTATAGATTTTGCACTTTACGGCTTATCAGACATTAGCAGTTAACATCGTTTTTTTAGTGCCTTAGCCATTTCTAGATCTGTGCACTCATCTTGGGTTTAGTAGCTTTACATTCACATGCACAGAAATGCGTTTTACAGCCTAACAGTTCAATAACTTGCATTTTATGACAAATACAACGCCTGACTACATCAACCTGACCTACTTTTGTAGACAGAGCAATTCGAAAACTGTTTTGTGTTGCGAAAAGCTTGTTGCCCGCAGATCATGTTACATTACCGGAGTCCAAACCTTGCCAGACATTGCGACGTTGAGTGCGGCGCGTTCTCATGGCTTGAAGGCACTGGTTTGTATATCATTGTATTGTGGCTATTGGTTTACGCCAGACTGCGCCTAAAAAGGACAACACGCTTTCACAAATTTGTACGGTTAAAATAAATTAAAGTTTTGTGATCTTTGTAAATGTTTATTGGTTACCAGTAGCCCTTATTACGCGGCACAGTATACTAGCCGTAAGAAATGCCGCCACTGGCTTTACCTAATGTATTCAGTATCGTACCAGACTGTCTAAGGTCAGCTGTTAGGCCAATGGACTTGTGCTGGCTATAACAGCCTTCTTAGTCAATCTTATTCTGGATTAAGGTGATTGTCAGCGGCGTGTGACGTCACACTGGTTGGCGCGGCGCCAGGCTGGAGCGATTTCGCGGACGTGCCATTCAAAGTAGCGACAGGACTGCTTACACCAGCTCCTTGATACGCTGTTTCCGCCCCCAACAGAAATACGCAGCGATCGAAGAAGGGTGTCGCAACCAGCAAGCAATCATGTTGCTGCACGGTGTACGTTGCCAGCATAGATTCGTACAAATGGCGCAATACATATCGGTATATAAGGTCAACCAGGCCAGTCCAGCCTTGCCAGAACACAGCGCTAGTTAACAATCCCACACATTTCTCTTTCAACGAGATGATATGTTGCGGGGCCTACAATTTACGCTGGTAATTTCAAGTAACTTACTAAGTGTACGTTATGTGTTAGGCAGATTTGCAGGCCAGTTCTGCGCAGTTTGTTAGCAAACCCAGTTCCGTCACCGCGGGCTGAAGCTTGTTTAGCTGACACAAAGTCGTCATGCTTCAGCTGTTGGTTGACCGCGAGCTTTTTCATTCCTCGCCCGCACAACCATGTCTCTCAATCACAAGCTGTGGAGCTTAGTGCCAGCAGAATGTGCAGTCAAACATTTTTAACGTGTTTTTTTGCAGCGCTTACTCTTAAGACCAATATTGTTGTTTAAAAGTGCTATTGTGACGCCACAACACAAGTGCAATATTCCGATTTCAAACATGGCCGCTGCCGAGGCCCAGGACCAATCTCCCACCCCCCAAACGACACCAAGTGTTGATTCTGTGCGCCCCTGTGCCGAAAAAATGGATTATTTGCGACGATTTCAGTTGCTAGGATACCGCGAAGTGACTCGACTTGGTGACGTCATGGAAACTGTCGTGCCTATTCACGGAACGGGGAATTTCCCCACGCTTCAAATATGTCCAAGTCTTTTTGTGGAAGTGAGTTTCAAACTTAATGTATCTTCACTTAAACTGATTTGAATGCTTGGCGATTTTCAACTGAAAACTTCAAAATCAAGGTTCAACAATAGCACTATTTGAACTGCAAATTATTTTTGCAAACAATAAACTAGGAGGCTTGCCTGACAGTTGACCTTGACATATCATGCCTTTAACATCAGTCATAAGAGGCTAGGTTGGTCTCTTTAGAATGTAGGTAATGTATGGCCCTACTTAAGTCGTTGACGTGATGATAGGTCTATTTTACTGCTGTTTATAGGCCTGTCTACTTTACTGCCCCGGTCATGACCCAATGCAATGAGTTATGCATTTACATGCTATGTAAATATATTTACATGAGAAGTAGTTTGAGGTTAAATGCATAGGCTTCTCTATATGTGGTCACTTATGTTCTTGTGGTTTGTTTCTAGCTTGTGCGACAACGGCTTGTTTCAATTGGAATCCGGGTTCACAATATCCGTCTCAACGGTAGCGCAGCAACCCACGTCCTTTCCGACGACGTCGAGGCCAATTATAAGGACCTCGACCTGATTTTTACCATTGATTTCCCGCCGAGTGACTGTGCGATTCTTGATGTCGAAGAAGGTCGAGTTAGTCCCACTCCCAGGCCACAGACAGCGCTCTCTCCTTGCTCGGAAGATCACGCACGCAAACGTAAACCTCGTCCGACCTCTCTGCCCACAAGCCCCAGACAAAGGGATGCACAAACCCCCCCGACAGACGATTCATCAGGGGTGGACGATAGTGGCTACACCAGCAGCGGTTCATCAGTCTCGAGCGCCCCGGATTCTCCAACATCAACGTCTTCCTTTATGCAAAGCATTCGAGAACGCAGCCTCCGACCCAGGACTCGCTCGCTGGAGTCGTCGACGTCTTCTACGTCATCAAGGCGCAGCGTCATACCTATGTCGCGTCATCACCAACATGTGCTTGAGCAGCAGTACAAGGACCGATGCTGGCAGCGCATCAAGGATGAGGTCATGGATATTTTGTTGGAGTTCATGCCGGAGGGAGTGAGTCGCACCAGAATGAACAGCGTGGTGCTGAGCGGAGCTTATGTGCAGAAGATGGTAAAAGTCACCAACGATTCGGACAGGTGGAGTCTGATTTCCCTGAACAACAACACCGGTAAGTGTGAATTTAGTCAATAACATTGTAAAACAGAACTAGGAGCTTAACAACAAGCGTCGGTGATTTCATGCAAATGTTTGATGCCAAAGGTTGAACAACCGACTTGTAAACTGCTTTAATGTGCAAACGTCGACATTTGTTACACATCGCAATAAAGCACAGTCTAATTAAAGCACTCTACCAAATACGTTTCCAACCACACGCCAACTCAATCCACTTGTGGTCGAACAAGATATACGGTTTTATGCAGCACGCTGTGTTAGGCGTTCGACTGCTTCTGTCGTTTATTTGACGGCACACGAATGCCGCTGAGGGACAAATATTTGGCGAGTCAGCACGAGCAAGATAGGCTGGCCCCATCTAGTCGACCAATTTGACCGCACAGTCAAGTCAACTGCGTCTTGTCGACACCAATAAAACACCATGACCTGAAACTTTGAACTTTGACCCTTGGACCTTTGCGAGTTTCTGTTGGGATTAATTTAGCTCAGAATCCTTCCTTATGGTTTATGATGCGGCGCATATCAACGTTAAACTTTATGTACTTTGTTTGTTAGTCTAGTGACTTGATCGTTAGGAAAATACAGATGTTTTTTTTAAGGTGTCCCTGTTTTCCGGTGTAAATTTTACTTAAATTGGATTTTTTTGCCTGATTTTTATCAAATAAAACTCCTAGTACTGATTTTGTTAAATGCATTTAGACCCGTCCCCTGTTAGTTGTAAAAAAAAACTTGCGAAATTGTTTTTATTTTTTGCGACTGAAAAAATATCGGGCGAAAATATCATTAGCTGCTNATGTGCTTGAGCAGCAGTACAAGGACCGATGCTGGCAGCGCATCAAGGATGAGGTCATGGATATTTTGTTGGAGTTCATGCCGGAGGGAGTGAGTCGCACCAGAATGAACAGCGTGGTGCTGAGCGGAGCTTATGTGCAGAAGATGGTAAAAGTCACCAACGATTCGGACAGGTGGAGTCTGATTTCCCTGAACAACAACACCGGTAAGTGTGAATTTAGTCAATAACATTGTAAAACAGAACTAGGAGCTTAACAACAAGCGTCGGTGATTTCATGCAAATGTTTGATGCCAAAGGTTGAACAACCGACTTGTAAACTGCTTTAATGTGCAAACGTCGACATTTGTTACACATCGCAATAAAGCACAGTCTAATTAAAGCACTCTACCAAATACGTTTCCAACCACACGCCAACTCAATCCACTTGTGGTCGAACAAGATATACGGTTTTATGCAGCACGCTGTGTTAGGCGTTCGACTGCTTCTGTCGTTTACTTGACGGCACACGAATGCCGCTGAGGGACAAATATTTGGCGAGTCAGCACGAGCAAGATAGGCTGGCCCCATCTAGTCGACCAATTTGACCGCACAGTCAAGTCAACTGCGTCTTGTCGACACCAATAAAACACCATGACCTGAAACTTTGAACTTTGACCCTTGGACCTTTGCGAGTTTCTGTTGGGATTAATTTAGCTCAGAATCCTTCCTTATGGTTTATGATGCGGCGCATATCAACGTTAAACTTTATGTACTTTGTTTGTTAGTCTAGTGACTTGATCGTTAGGAAAATACAGATGTTTTTTTTAAGGTGTCCCTGTTTTCCGGTGTAAATTTTACTTAAATTGGATTTTTTTGCCTGATTTTTATCAAATAAAACTCCTAGTACTGATTTTGTTAAATGCATTTAGACCCGTCCCCTGTTAGTTGTAAAAAAAAACTTGCGAAATTGTTTTTATTTTTTGCGACTGAAAAAATATCGGGCGAAAATATCATTAGCTGCTTCCAACATCCACGTTTTATTAAACAGAAGAACGGCTACGGTTTGGTTTCAGTTTCAGTGTAACTCTGTTGTTCTGTTGTAAGCCTGGATTCGCTCTAAAAGCTGCGCAGTCGCATTGAACGCCAGGAAGCAATACGCGCCTGATTTAAGCGACTTTTACACGAAATCGTCGCCCAATAAAGGAAATTGTTCTTTTCCTCCGTTTCAAGGGTGCGCGGCGCTCATGGCTGTGCTCGAATTGCGCCCGCTATATTTGCCTGTGTTTGAGCGTTATCAGTGCCCATCTAATGCACTGCCCGAACAGTAGACAATGGAAGGGTTCGAGTTTCCCCATTTGCATTGTGACGTCACATAGTGAACGGTTTTGCGAAGGTCATATGCATATAGAATACAGAAGTGCGTGTTGATATTCTAACCCGAGTCATGTGGGGGAATATCAATGGCAATTAATAATGTATTGGTGAGCTGTTGAAAACTGGTAATGCATTATAGGTGTGTAAGCAGGCCTACGTTTTTTGGCATTTAAGCTGGCTGCGGTCCATTTCAAGACATAACCAAACATGATCTGGAAATAGTTGTAAAATTTGTCCACCCCTTAGCTACATTTGACCTGACACGTCTAAAATATTTATTTGATTGAGTGACAGTCTTTTGCAAGCAGCTCCATAACCGGTTGTAGGCAATATCCCCTGATTGCACTTAACAATGTTTAAAACATTGCCTTCAAGGTAAATGTCATCGACGCAAAAAAACAGCCGTTGGCAGTTTATTTTCCAGACTTAAACGCCCATTTCCCAGCTGATTAAATGCCAAGTGATTATCCAAATACAATGTACACAGATATACCGGGGCATTGGATTAAGTCTATGTCGTTACACGGGTTAAAATTTACATTGTCCATTCACCCTGTTTGTTCACCTGATTAAAATCTGATCGTCGCTTGGATGAGGTTTATACGCTGCCGCCTGTAGCTTCGCTCGTTCGTCTGTGATTTGTTTGCTTTCTGAAAGTCGCTGCTCGACCACAGGAAAAGAGGAACGCCTAGCAGGCAAATATGCAAACAGCTGATTGGACTTCGTGTATTGAAAGCAATAACTCTTCATAGTTGGAACTGCTTGCAGATCGGAGTTGCTCATATTTGCGTTTCTATTAATGTCACAAGGTGGTTTAGGAAGTAGATGTCGCAATGCAATTTCATAACGATGTTTGGAAGGTATTTTAATAGGGGCCCAATTACTGTTTGTAGATCTTGCTTGTATAACTATGGTAGATTTTTGTGTTTTAGTTCTTGACGCCTTAACCAAAAACAATAGAACGGTTAACATATCAAAAGCAGATATGCGTGCGTTGTTTTGCATTCGAATATTAAAACCCTTAACTATAGTTAAGCTGTCTTTTAATACTTTTGACCATTTGGTTTAACAAGTACAGGAAATTTG
>QXVZ01023698.1:15971-29052 GCA_008931825.1 Phallusia fumigata | reverse complement strand
CATATTCACACACACTACAACAAGTAAACGACTGACCCGGTGCACTGTTTTTCACACACCTTGATAACAAATCAGCAGTGTGCATGAATTTACCTGGAGTAAACTCTGCATTAAAATGGAACCGTTGTAAACGAATCATTAAACGCTGAATGCGTAGCGGACAGTTATTCAACTTTTTGAGAAACAATGCTTGAGAGGCTTGTTTCTACCACAAATTTCTGACCATAAACATACTGATTAAACCGTTCAAATGCAAAGGTGATAGCCAGTAATTTATTTTCAATTTGGGCATACCTCGTGTCAGCCGAAGTTAAAGCTCGTGCTGCGTAAGCCACTGGTTTCCATATGTCATCGTATTCATGCAATGTTACAGCTCCAAATCCATGCTTGGATGCATCTGCTGAAACTTTGACAGGCTTTTTGGGGTCGAAAAATTTCAGTAATGGAGCAGTCGCAACAAGATTTTTCAGATTCCTCCATTCCTCCTCATGTTCTTGTATTCACTCCCAGTGACTCCGTTTATGCAATGATCTGAAATGAAACGTCCAAGGTAAGTGATGATTTCTAAAAATTTCAGCAGATCACCTCGTGATTACGGACGTTTAAGTTGCTCGATTGCGCGCACCTCTCTTGGGTCAGGTTGAACTCCTGAAGCACTTATGACTTCCCCGAGAAACGGTATTTTATCTGCCCCAAATACACACGTGTTTTTGTTTAGCTTTAAATTGTTGCGTCTTAAAATAGACAAAGCTTGTTTTAAGCGGGTGTCATGCTCCTGCTTAATTGAACCCCAATCAACAATATCATCCATAGATGTCACAACCCCATCCATGTGTTCAAACATCAAATACACTAGCTTGTGAAAAACTATTGGCGCGGAGCAGATGCCAAACGGCATACGTAAAAACCTATATCAACCAAACAGGGTGTTAAAGGTACAAAGTCGAGAACTTTCTTTATCCAATTTTACTTGCCAAAACCCAGATAATGCGTCAAGTTTTAAAAATACTTTGGCATTCGAAAACTAACTAACAATTTCTCTCTTGTTGGCAGACTAAAATGTTCACGCAATATTGCTTTATTTAAATCTCGAGGATCCAAGCAAACTCTTAAATTGTCGTTTTTCTTTTCTACAATTACAAGCGAGTTTACCCATTTAGTTGGTTCCTTTATTATTTTGATCACTTGCATCTTTTCCATTCTTTGTAGTTCCTGTTGTAGTTTATGCTTGAGCGCAAATGGAACTTCACGTCTAGGACGGACTACCGGGCAAACACTCTTATTCGGTGTCAACCCGGAACACATCACAACCCTTGAAATAAATCTGAAAAGCTTGACAGCAGTAATTGTTGTTCATTATTAATTGCCTATTTATTAAACCAAGGGCAACAGCTCCATTTTGACTTATAATGGGCGCTGCATCGATTTCGACAACGACAAATGGTAGGGTAAAAGAGTGACCTTGGTATTTAATTGCCAGGTTAACTGTACCGCACACTGGAATACTGTGACTAGTATACGATACCAACCGAATATTCGTTGGGGCCAACTTTGGATGTCCCTGAAGTTTTTGAAAGTCATTTCGTGACAATATATTTACTTGGGCTCCAGTATCTATTTTAAAACGCGGTCGACATGAGTGTACAAAAATATCAACAAGCCAATCTTTTGGTGTGCTAGTTGTACTTCCACACTGCATTTCCAATGTCTCAATGGTTTTAGCTCGTTGTGCTAGCGGCTGATTAGTAGCGTTGCAGCATCGCGCGAAGTGATTTCTTCCCTCGCACTTCAAACACCGCCTACCCCAGGCAGGACACGCTCTGACGTCATGGGGCAACGCACAGAATCTGCAAACCCGAAGCGCTGTTTGTAGGTTGTCACTTGGTGCTCGTTGCACAGCATCCAAGTTAATGTTTGCTGATCTGGTAGACCGAAACATTGTCATCTGTGACCTTACTGTTTCATTCATGATGCACATTTGGGCAGCCTTTTCAAGGGTTAAATCTTCTTCCCGAGGAACTTTGGCGAAGTTGATCGCACTTAATACCGAATATAATTTTATCTCTAATTAGTGAGTCACAGAGGTCACCAAAATCACAACTTTTAGACAGCTTTTTAAGTCGGTTATAAAAACATCAAATCTTTCACCTTCATGTTGATTTCTAGAAAAAAAACCTGTATCGCACGGAAGTGATATTCTTCTTCGGGCAGCAGTATTCCTTAAATACTATAGTTTCATATTGCATTTCTTGTCCTTTCTCAAGTTTGAAGGTTGAGTAGACGGTTTAACCTTGTTCTTCCGAAAAGTGAAGCAACATCGACGTTTTAACTTTAGCATTCTTTCCATCGTAACCGAATGCTGTCAAGTAAGTCTGAATCCTCTAATAAACTTCGTCCAGTTGTGAGAAACATTGCCACTCCAGATTTGCCACTCCTGACACCATGTCATGAACTCACACCTCAAGGTGTAACCTGTACTAACTGCCACAAGCAAGCCGCGACACGCGGTTATATACGACAAGTGACGTCACAACACAGGGGGAACAGGCAGCGGCCAGAAGGAAAAGGAAAGAGGAAAGGGCTGATGCAATGTTGGCCAAGGCAAAACTGGACCATCGACAAAAATATTACAATGCAGAGTTGGAAGTGCTGCGCAAGAAACATGAGCTTGACCTGGTTGTACTCGGTAAAACTGTGAAATCCTGTGATTATCGTCATGAATACAGGTTGGATATGTCCCCACCAAATCAGATAGATGCTGCCAGGATGGAAAGCTCTGCTCGTCTGCAGCAGACTGCCCGTGACCTGGCCCCGATGGACTGTCCAATGCCTGGTGGAATGCCAGCTGTTCCTGCTTTCACACCCCTGGTGCTTTTGGAACCACCAAAGCTGTCGCAGCCTGAATACCCAGTTGCCCGTCCAGCAGCACCACTAAATGTTTCTGCCAATCCATACTTGCCTGTGACTGCACAGGCACAACCTATATGCCCACAGACTGGCATAAAGCAGCAGACTGACAGTCCTTCAGTGGGGCCGGTCTCCAATTACAGTGGGGCGGTCTCCAACTACAAACCTCGTCCATCAGACGAGAGCTTCACCAAATATGACATTCACTATGGAAAGGCCATGGTGGGTTTGGTAGAGAGTACTAAGACTATGCTGCATGGATAGTGCCCAAAAGGGGGCTATCAAAGTTTTGGGATCCAATGCAATACCACAACTTTATGTCAAGCCAAGTTTTATTTGCATTGTCACTTCATCAATTCGTCATCGTGGGGGGGGTTCATAAAACAGCAAGGACACCGAAAAAACCATTGGTTATCGAGTCAAGTGTCCTGTTTTGAAAGGTGGTTGAAGTGTACTGGGTGTGTTCTGCCGTAGGATCGCAACCGACCGCACAAACTGACGGGATACAGTCGATTGCTTAAAACGGTGATCGAACCCACAGGTTTTGCTGGCCAAATCAAACCCGCCTGAACGGAAACACCAGCGCGGTTCCTCGGAACGTTTCCTGTGATCCAGTAGACAGACCCGGGTGTCCCGAGGACAGTCATTGACGGCTAAGGCAGATGGTCCTGCAGCTTCCGCCACGCATCCCCTCCTCTGCTTTAGTAGGATCGATGTCGGAGATCTCAGATGGTGATTCATCCTCATCCCGATTGGTTGATCAGAAACAGTCAAATCCTACGGCAGTTTTTTGTTCTTTTGTGTGACTGGTTAATCTAAATCATTGATATGAGTTGCTAGAATTAAAAATAAATAAATAAAAACACTAAAAACACACTAAGATAAAACTGGAGGAAAAGAAATGGAAAAGGGTAATATGCTGTGAAAAAGACAAAGCTGATTTTAAGTAATGTGTCAGTGAGGGCACGGGAGCGGAGGTGTTTCAGATGTGGAGGAGTCGTATTGGTTTAGTAGCTACAAGCGGTACTTGTTTGTGAAGGAGGAGCGTGAGAGCGACTTTGTGACGTGTGGTATTTCTCCCCATACTTTTGGACCTCGATGACAAATTGACCCAGAACCAATCGCGGTGCTTATTCGCGACCTGAATCCTTTGAGCAAACAGCGTCAAAACCGACCCAGCAAACAAAAAAGTGCCAACTTACAACCCAAATATCTCGCGAACCAAACACCACAAGACAACAAAATTTGCACACAACACTTTCCAACAAACTTACAAGCGATTGACGCAAACCGTTTGAAAAAATATTAAAACACCGAATATTAAAATACTTATGAATATGACTGCTCAATGCACCTTACACGCAAATTTGGGCTTTTTGGAAACGGCATGTGATGTAGAATAAGGGTGAGGCAGTGGCTTGTGGGCTGTTTAAACGTGTCAGGTGCATTGAACAGTACGTAATAGGTACAAACAGGGAGCTGTATGTGGAGGGTAGACCACCAACATAAAACGCGTGCAACAATTTGGCTACCGTAAGTTTGTAAATGTTTTTAATTTTTAGAAGACGCAAATGATGATAGAAGACTATCACAAAGCATTTTCCTGATCCTGCTGTACAACTTCAGTACCTGGTGGACATGTGCCAAGGTAAGGCCTATGATGTTGTCGGTGCGTGTTGTGCCAAGAGCACACCTGAATTTGGTCTTGCCACTGCTCGAGAGGTATTGAAAGATAATTTTGGGCGCATGGATTTGGTAGTAAATGAACAAGAGTTGACCAAGGGTCCAGCGGTTAAGGCTGGGGACAACGAAAGTCTTCGTTCCCTTGCTGCAAGCATGACAAATGCTCTAATGGCTTTTCAATCTTTGGGTTGTGATTTCCAGTTGGACTACTCCAAATTTTTAGTCGATATATTTCAACGATTGCCCAAGTACATGCAGAATAAATTTGTTTCTGAGGCCAGTTCCCTTTATCGAAAGAATGAAAATTTGACATTATTCAGCAACTTGACATCATACCTGAACCAGAAAGTCATAGAATTAAACAATATATTTGCAGAAGCAATGGCGATGGGAATGGAAAAAGATCCTAGGCTAGGAGGTACAGGCCTCCGAGGAAAAAACATTTTACATTCTATGCATAGACAGATACCGAACCGCTTAAATGAGCAGAAAAGGTTCAGAACAGTGAACAGGTCAAATTGAAAAATCCTTTGCCTTGTGTTGTTTGTCAACGCCCACATCCCCTGTGGCAATGTTCAGACTTCCAGAAGAAAAGACAAGATAATCGCTGGATGATAGCAATGTTTCTCACTGTTGATGTTCCTCCAGGACTAGAGGGGAGCATTCCAACAATGCAAGATGTACCCAGGAAGCCCATTCGATCAAAGAGGTGAGAACAGGTGCTGCAAAACAGCCAACAGCCATCCACACAGGACTGGGATGGACCTTGGTTGGCCCTAATGCATCAACAGGTATATTGGAGGACAACTCCGATGTAAACAAGATGATAATGACTCACCCCACTTGGATGTCTCCACGACAGGTTTGCTTTTTTTGGAAGACCCTTTGCTGAAAGGGGAATAATTGTGTCTTTTGTTTCTCCTTTAGGACTTCAATTAATTCGCTGTCAGAAGACAACCCGTTTGGTTATTATTTGGTTGAAAGACGTCGCAACCAGATATCTACGTCACAGTGACGATTATTAAACGTTGCGTACCCGCAGCTTAAAAGGCCAATCGTTTGTAATAGCAGATTATATTTTGTACATAACTCATGGCCTATTCAACAATAGCTGTATAGTTTTATAAAAAGCTTTGTCTGCTCGTTGACCCAACCGAGCGTTTGTTGAAATTATATGAACTTTTGTGTAAAATACACATTTGCATTTGCTAAATGCGATGCCTTACAAAAAGTTTATATTGATGAAGCAGAGGACAGAAACGGTTTTGTATCAGGCCCAATAGGTGGTAGAGATTTGTATCAAAGTTCTGAAGGTTTAAACGAAAATCCTGTCACCAGTAAACGACAATAAAACGCAATTCAAGCTTGTGTTTAAACTTGAAAGTAGACAAGTTTCGCTGTGCATGGTTATGAAAAGACTCTTTACGTTTTATTCACAGGTAGCTAAACGACGTTTATGTGGAAAATAGACCGACGAGCAAAATGAACTGGACATTTTTGTTTGTTTTTGTTGGTGTCGCCGTTTTTGACAGTTTTCAACTGGGTAAGCGTTTCTTTGCACCTAACGTGTCGATATGCAAAAAAATATACTAAATGGTAACAATTGTTGTGGTTAGTTCTCTGTACTTCACATTGTGTAGTTTTTGTGCCTGCCCTGTTGGACTTCATAACGTTCAAATGTTACAGGTATACAACCTAAGTAAATTGTCGATGTAGCCTAAGGATTGTTACATGTAATACAGCATAAAGTGACGTGTATTTACCCAAATTATTCGGCACTTTGTATGTTGTGACGCACGTACATACAAGTGCCGAATAATTTGCATGCCAACCATCGGCGGTTGCAATTGGGAATTTAATCGCCGCCACGGAAAGTTCCTTAACGCTGAAGGCAGTTACAAATGAATTTGGGATCAAACAGCAAGGATATAAAAACATGCGCAATATATAAGGTCAAAAGCAAACACGTGTACGGTGTCTAATGTTACGAAAATTTGTAAACACACACCTTTACCCCTTAAACACAGTTGCAGTAATGCATCACTACTTGGTGTTTAAAGTTTACCCAAGTAGTAGTCAACAAACCTGCGATTTTATACATTGTTAGAAACTCAAATGATTCAAGTCTCGAATGGATTGAGAGATGGTGGAAACGTATCAATAAACTATCCTCCAGTGATATATTTCTCCATCACCAGTAAAGTTGTCAACTGCTGGTGGAAGCTTAATAATATTTCGAAAGCTTTTTTCAAACAATACAATTGTAATCCCAGTAATCATGTCACATGTAGTAAAAATGACAGCTATGTGGCATCAACATTTCAGGCACAACCTATAAAATCAACATTTAATATATTTGTTGCTTGTCATCCTCCTTTGGAAGGTTCAACTGGGAACTTGACTCTGTTTGCTAAACGTAAGTGTCTTTTTCGCAAGTGCCTGCTTTCAAGTGCAGTTGTTTTGCGGCAGATGATAAGTGGTTTTAATCTTCTTTCCTTCTTTTAAACGGAGTCATTTTAAAAGAACAAAATTTAAATTTAACTTCAAAAAATGTGTGCTACTATATGTGGCTAAAACGTAATCCTCTCCTGCAAAAAATTAAGTTCCAGGTATTCTAAAAAAAAACAAGTAGTTAATTAAAAAAGCTAGCAGTTAATAACTTATTTTCTTTGACATTTTTGTTTTAACGTTTTTGTTGAACTTCAAGTTTGTTTATATTTTTAATTTTTTTTGCAGTTTGTCAAAACTATGATCATTTGAACATTATTCCAGTGAATGATGTTGACACATTTGGCCAGTACAATTCTAAGGGACGATTTCAATGCCTAAACAATGGTACTCCAGTGTATAAATCTGGTTTAAAGAGGGTGCAACCAACAGTTTGTTTACCCAATGCCACTTGGGAAGGAGAGGATGGTCTTTATTGTGTTAATGGTAAGTTTTACTTTGATAAAATCTGCTGCAAATATCTTTTTGTTTACAATGGAATCAAAATATTGTGATGTACATAACCCAGAGAAAAGCCACCCAAATTAGCTTAATACAAAAAGTGTCTCCCTATCTAAGTTGTATAAAGGTCTTACGCAAAACACAAAGAGTACACAAAAGAATTACAGAGAGATGAGAACAAAGATCAACTTTTGTCTAGCTTCTGTGTGGTCAATAGTTTTATTAATGGAATAAAATATGAAGTGCCATTAATAACTTACTAGTGTGCTAGTAAAATTTTAATATTTGTAGTTTTACTATTTGGGAGCTTCATCTTCAACATAACTAAAGATACTCCCAACCTTGCTAACTTTACATGTCGTCTAGAAGGAAATCATACCATTATTTTCGGAAGTGAACTTAAACTGCAACTTGGTTTAAAGGTAGGTATATACAAATCAACAATATGTGTTTGTGTAAAAGTGCCAGGTGCATTATAGTTTGCACTCTGGCGATGTGGAGCACAATTTAACTACATCTAATTATAAAATATTATTGTGAGTTGCCTTGTGATAGTGTTAAAATTTATGGGAGCTTTTTGTGATTTTACTTGATTAGCATTTTCCATTGTCAATTTTTAACAAATACAAGTTTATTTAAATTTAGCAGTGTATCTAAAGTTCGTCTTGCAGTTTAAAAACTTATGACCCCTTACTGGCATTGTTTAAAATAGGATTTATATAGTTTATCAGAACTGATTTCCATAAATATTACAATCACAAAAAAAACTTTTGAACCCATGTGGTGGTTATTTAAAGTGCAAGTTGTCTTCTTAAATGCAGGATGTCCAGGGGAACTTCACAGTAAAACCTTATCACCATGGAAAATATATCAAATGCATCCTAATCCTAAAAAATAAAACTGTTATGATGTCTGAGAAAAAACTTGAAGTTTATTGTAAGTATGAAAATGTGACATTACACGACGTCAGCGTTTAATGCTTGTTTCTGTTTTTAGGCCTAACATCGAATAAAATGTAACCAAAAAAACAGTGGTTACAAATTTAGATTACACAATTATGTACAATATTACAAAATACGAGTGTGCCCAATCTCTTTAAACTTGCTGTAACAATACAAACAATGTAACTACAGGGCATCATACATATTTTTCTGTGCATTCAAAAGTCACCAGCTGGAAGAAAGACTATACCCTTTTAGTTATTTGGATGTTTTTAGATGGACCAGAAACTTTAAATCTCACAGTTGTGGGTTCTATTGAAAGAAGTGGAAACATCTATGTTGTTGAGCATAACAGCAATGTTACCATTCAATGCATTGCTGATTCAAATCCACCATCCAAATGCATATGGTACAATTCAGATTTAAACATAAATTTTGATCAGGCTTCACCGAATTGTAAATGGAACAACAGCTTTGATTCAACATCTAATTTGAGCTGTCATGCCTTCAACAGTATTGGATCGACAGCCAATGAAACAATCCACATTGTTTTAGTTTCTAAATCAAGTATGTGAAATGTAGGATATTTCTAGTTAGAGTAAAAAGTCTTTGTTTCAGGGGAGCCATAAAAACAGAAAATTACACTAGAGTTAAATCATAAAGATGTCATTTCAAATTGTTAGAAATATCATCTTTTCTTTCAAATTTCTGGACATGGTAAAGCCTAATACTTTTTAACAATTAGTAATGCTTGTTTTAAAAACTTTTGTGAAACTACCAAAATGTTTTTCACTCATTAAAAAAATCATGTTTGGTTTAAAAAAATCAAATCATGTACTAATAGTTTCTGTTTGTCGAACGGTTTAGTAAAATGACTGCTGCAATTTAGTTATTACTGATTATCAATTTTCCGACCTTTTTTCAAACTGTTCTACATACATGTTAGACGTTATAAATATAGCCATTGAAATAAAAAGTTTAACCTTTATTTCTGATAAAGTAGTTCGATTTATTCCACTTGATTTATGTAGGATTTTTATGTAAATACGGGAAGGCGACCGTTGTTGTTAGTTGCAAAATGGGGTTAACAGTGGGTTATCAATTGTTTTGCATCCGTACATGGATTGCAATGGTTTCATTTATGAATAACAGGGTCACATGGCCATCGCATTCAAAGCAAAAATTGCAAATAGTAATTGGCAAAAGGACAACCGAAGATTAAATTAGCACCTCTCATAACAAACCACTGATAAAATTGAAAAAACAAATATTACTGGCAATAGAGTTGCTTCGCAGTGGCCGATGCAGGGAGGGGGGGGCGAATGGGGCGATAAACACCTATTATACCTACGACCAGATATTAATGGGTTCCCACCATCTAATTATTTACTGAAGGCCTTTCAATTTAGAAAAAAATATGACTATAGGCGTACTTGTATGCGGCAAGACACCAATGCTTCTTACACGTTTTTGTTTGTTTCTTTGACAGAAACACCAAACGTCGACCGTGGTACATCGTACGAACCTTTGCTTCTTTTCTTTTTGAGTTTGTTAATATTAATCATTGTAGCATTGGTGGTGTGCTGTATAATAAAATGATGTTTCCGACGACCAGCTGACAAAGACTGTAATGGCTTGGCCGCTAACGAACCACTTTCTGACATGTCTTTCAGTGATTTCCACATTTCCAACAGTTATTCATAGCGGTTCTTAACTTATGTCTAACAGAGCAAAGTTCGCCACATTGCAACAGTGATGGTAATAGCGTAGCCAGCCCAAACGCTTAACAATTAATTGTCAGTTTCACAAAGTTTAGAGCTTCAACTTTCAACTATTATTGACTAAGTAAGGTACATTTTTACAACGTAATGACAGCAACAAGTGGTGGTGCTGTAGCGGTCTTGTAACTCTATACAGAACTATCGTGTGCATAACGTTACTATAAGCTGACCTGCGTCCGATAGAAATTGTAAAACTCTGCCTAAAAATAGTATTTTTGTCCCCGGTATTTCACAATACTCTTAATATCATTATGTACTTTGCAACATTTCCCACATTCTAACAACATTATTAGCGATATAGTTGTAGACTCTGAACGGCCGACCTGTAAGGCTGAGCCTCACAAAGGGGTTTGTCACGTTTAAACACGTGCCGCCATATTCCAACTGAGGACGACACTTCCAAACCTTGGTTTAATGGCATCAAAGCAACGACAATGGCAACCACCAAACAGGCAGATCGGCAGGAGCGGTAGCAACGGCGACGACGCACAACTACTCACCAGCATAGCAAATGAACCTTACATCAGGGTTGCCAGATTAAAATTTCAATAAAAAGCCAAACAAAACCAAAAAAAGGCAAAAAAAGCCAAATAAATTTAAATCCATTTTTTATGCTTAAATCAGATGAAAAGATTTACAAAAGCAGCCGAAGGTGTTACAGTGTCCCGCAACCAGTTATTACTCACAGAAAATACACGATTTGTATGAATTACAAATCACAGTTATGAGCAAAACCATAAACTTCGCATCCAAATACACGTTTTGTGGAAAGCTTTTACGTTAAGTCGCAGGTCGCGTGAACCCACAAGCCTTATTCAAACTTTGGTGGGCCATACGCAACACAAATAAAACCACAGTCGGGGGGCCTATTTTTAACGCTACAACACTACTGACTTATGAGGTCCCAAACAAACTGGTGTGTTGCGGCCACATCAAGTTCGCAACATCACAGAATGTAATGTTTCATGTTCAGACTGGAAGTATACAATCTAATCTCCTCGTATGTCTGAAATCAGTGCAATTTTATGGAAATGGCCCATATTGATTAATTTTAGCAACAATGTAAAAAAGCCAGAAAAAAGCCAAAAAGCCAAACGAATTTTCTGACGCCATCCATCTTGAAAAAAAGCCAGATTTCTGGAATTTAGCGTCAAAAAAGCTAATCTGGCAACCCCGCCCATAAACTTGATATGTTCAGTAATACGTGTGCATAATAAGTATTAAGTTTAGTTTGAACCTTTATTGGTAAAGATGCCATCCTCGCTAGTTTGAAAGTTTCATTCTAACAACTGGGCTTGTCTTAAAGAAACAGGTGCGTTGAAATCAAATGCATTACTCCGGCCAAAACATTTTTGCTGCTCTACCTGAACTAATTATTTACTTACAAAACATACAGGGTTAACAAAGAAATCACGGCCCGACAATTGCGTCAAAGCAATTACCCATATAGCAGGTCTTTCCCAACTTTTTAGTCTGCAACCCCTTAGGATTTGATTAAACTTTCCGCGGCCCCATCAGTGATAAACAGTTAAAAAAATAGTTTTATATATTTCATTGAAACTGTAGCACACGAAAACAATTACCAAACAAACATTTCGAAAATTTAGTGTACTCACGACCCCTTGAAACTCGTCGCAGGACCCATTGCAGGGTCGCGACCCCTTGAAGTTTGGCAAGCTCTGACCCAGTCTATTTCAACGGGCTCATTGGTGTGCTGAAGTTAAACGCATATCAGCTTCAACGGTATCAGATTCACGACGCAGAGAAACCAAAACGTTGGCTTCGGTAACAATCGTAACTACAAAGGGGGTAATGTTTTCCTTTGAATCATGCTTTTGCAATGTTCGGCCATGTAGCTACGACAGTCATATTTTTGAATATTGCATTGCTTGGTAAAAACGAGATAAATAGATTATTGCCGCAAACAGATTGCTCTCAAGACCAGCGTTAAAACGGGTATTTCGGCGTAGCAACCCCAAGTTAGCACAAGAAGTCGATAAAATCAGTTAAATTTGAAAATCAGAATTTAAAAACAAACCGACATATAACAAAACACAATCATTTTTTTATAATTTTTGCACTTTCACCTGCTCGTCCTTCTGGTTGATCAACTGCAAAAAAATATTAAGAAACATTGAGTTACATACAAAATTATCTGACAACTTAAAACGCATCAATATTTTTGGAATAAGATATACCACCATGGCCTAATCTAAAAATGGGGATAGCAGGTTAACTGTTGGGACTACATTGCAAACACAGCAATTGATGTACCACAATGCCATAACTGTCTAAATTTCATCCACTTTTGACATTGTTTATAATTTGACCAATATTATGGGGCAATTAGGGTGACTCCTGAGATACACCACAATGGAGTTTTTCACAAACTGTCCGAATTTTATTTAATTTGGAGGTGGTTTAATAATTTGACTAATTTTCAGGGGCTATCAGGGTTGGACCCAGGGGTAAAGAAACTGTTTAACATGGGGATTTCCCTTTTTGCCATAGATGTATTGTGACCTAATAAATTGCCAGTATTCATGCCTCATGCTGTTGGTTTCTTTTCTCTTGGGAGTCGACAATCGGCAGATATATTATTTGGCAGTACATGGCAAGTCTATACTAAACTAGAAGGGTGGCTTTCACCATATTGCCATTCCATATACACTATTACCTTATTTTAAAATGCATATATATTGACTGTGTCATTTCGCATTGGGTCCCATAGTTACTTAAGCTTTTTATAACATGGTTGTTTCTGCAGGCAAAAACGCATGGGTCCCCACACACGCAAAGTTGTAGAAATTGTGGTTCACT
>QXVZ01023698.1:0-15106 GCA_008931825.1 Phallusia fumigata | reverse complement strand
CCCCCCCTCCCCTTTGGGAAGGGGACCCATAATTAACATTTGTGGTACTAATGTTAAATATTTTCAAACAAACGTTCTACTATTTTGAGGCTAGCAGAGTAACCACGGGGGCTATGGGGTCAAACTAAACAAATGGCACATCTCCATGACCATATCTAACAGTTGTGAAAGTTTCATCCAAGTCCACCAAATATTTCATACAAAACATAGGGGATCTATAAATACTAACAACATATTTCATGCATTTTGCTGTTTTTCTTCAAATATGTGTACTCCTGTAGGCTTACCTGATTCACCCTGTTTCTTTCTGTATAGATATCCAACAAAGACCAAAACAAATAGTACAAAAATCACCGAAATAATGATTCCAGCTAAAGCACCATCAGAAATTTGAGAACAATCTGGATAAACATTACTTAGTAAAATATATTGAGTAAAGATACTTTTTAGTGAGAGAAGTAAGTCACAAGTGGCTAAAAATAAAAATAAAATGATACAGGAATGTTTGTCCAATTACATAATAAAAATACTAGTACTATTTACGTTTATTACAAAATGATGTCAAGTTCCATGTTGCATCTTGCTGACAAACAGCTGTAGCAGTGGCAGGTTGGTAATCAGGTGTAATACAATAAAATGTATGTGGGCTGTCGTAAACCTGATTTGCTGGAACATCTTGTGCCACTCCAGGCAGTGAAGAATTACCACAATCTGAAAAACTTTGCTTTATTACTTTACAGTTGATAAAAATAAGTAACTGACTAAAAAGAGGTACATACCAGAAACTGATATTGTTTTACTCCACGGCGCCACAGTGCCAGATGTCAGAAATGTAATTTCAGTCTGGTTTATTGTTATATTTAGTGGATCATTGGTAGCTAAGATAGACTCCAAAAATACACCATTATTTGAACAATTTGCTGCAAAGTGGGTATTGTTGACTGTGTCATTTTTGGAGCAATTGACAAATAGGGGATCACTGTTATTAAACTTCCACAATGCCACATCAGTGGTTTGTGATTCATTAAACCTGGCTGTATAAAGAATCCCAGTATAGCTTGTAGCCCATCTACTAGAATTTGGATAAACCTCCAAAAATGTAGCATCTGAAACACAAAATTTCATATTGATAACACCTTGATCCTTTTTAGTAACTTGTGAATCTTGTAATTGGCGGCCCAATTTATAAAACTCTTTTTTTCAAATAGTATGCCATTGATTAATAAACTTATGCATGAGGCCACACATCCAAATAGTATTGATTTTCTAAAAATGGTGCACTTACCTCCTTGGCAACCAAATAATTTTACCACTGCACAAACAGGTGATTGTATATAGGTATCTGGAATTATTCGGAGGTGTTTTGTAAAGATTGGATAAGGCATCAGTTGTGCATTGCCTATAAGCACCTAAACAATTAAAAACATTAATATCCTGCATATGGAAAATATCATATGGATACTTTTTAAAATCGGAAATGACACTATTTTCAACAGTCACACTCTCCACATGCATTATGTCCAAATAATAAATATTAAAAGAGTCTATATCTAAAATTAACCACTTTTTAACTAATTTACTTGACTTTTTATACCATGATTACTTTTTACAAACAATGTTAGGGAAACCAACAACCTACCCTGTTTTTATAGTTGGACCACTTCAACCAGTTTTCACCATTTAAAGAATGGTTTAACATGTATGGGCCAATGTCTCCACCAAACCTGTATTAAAATATTATGCAATATCAGTCATCAAGAAAAAATGATCATGTTTCCAGCCCTTTATTTTATCACAAACTTTTCACAGGTTTAACTGATCGTGTAAAAATTAACATGCCTGAAATTGTTTTTTTTACACAGCAGCAAAAAGTCATATCAAGTTGAATTTTATGAAGAATACTTACCATTTAATAGCAGTAACCAATGACTTGTTGATATTGATTTGCAAATATTGCAGTTTATAATTGAATAACAAACATGAGGCACTATCTTCACCTACAAACAAGTTTTCAAATTAAAAATTTCCTTAAAAAGTATGAAACCTAATTATGTTTACATACTAGGCAGAACTTCATTTCGAAAAACTAAAACCTTTTGTTGCAATTGCATTACAAGCAACAGTTTGACAGGTGGTTAAACGTACCACAGTAATTCAATAAATAGCACTGACTAGTTGCCCTGACTAACACATGTTAGGACAATAGGTGCCAAGAAATTAATATTTTATATAAGGCATGAACATAACAGTTGTTTTAATACAATAACAGCATATTTTAATTTTTTGGTTTTAATTGCAAACAATAAACCATTTTCCGTTAATCAAAACTATAGTGCAATTGTAATGACAAATTGAAGAAAAAAAATAAAAACACATCTACACATTTGAATTTAAATTTATCTTTCTATCAGCTTTCAGTGTATTAAAAATTACAAGTTGTTATAAATATTGTTCTGAAGGTTGAAATTCCAGACAAACCTTGTGTTTTGGATTGTTTTAAGATTGCAACTTTCGGCAAAGAACTGTAAGAAATGTTTTTTACCATTTCCATCTGCATGTTAAGTTGTTGGGAACATACTGCAATAAACATAACAGCAACATCAATCACTAAACTATTATTTTCCACTAAAAAGGTTTAACATTTTATTTAACTACAATAAGTTCGCTATACCATACAGCTTACAAGAAATGTGAACAATTAATGTTCTTACTATAGTAGTATAACAGCAGGATTGTAAAGTAACTTACTTTTGGGGACCTCTGAAGAATCTGAGGTTTTTACAAATAAAATCAGGACTACAAGTAAAACACTTGCTATTGTGCAGATGTGACCTGTGGTTAAAATGTTAGTAGTAATTCAAAAATAAAACTTTATACAGTAAAAACATTTAACGCTAAAAATAATTAATTATGTTTTTCCTAAAACAAAAATATAGCACAGCTAAACACAAAAATTATGACAATTAAATTTTTATCATTTCCAAAGACCTTCAGTAGGTTTGTAGTAGTCATATATTGCAAATTTATTTAGCTGTTTTATGTGAAGTTCAAACTTAACGTTAAATCTTAAATTAAAATTTGTGGGAACAGTTTGATATTTTCTAACAGACTAGGCCTTGGTTTAATAATGAATGTTTCACATCACACAGCAAACCAAAACATTTTTTTTACATGTAACTCGAGAAGCAGAAACGTTTTTCCACTTTCTGTTCCGAAGCACAACAACCATCAACATGCATACCAAAGTGAGTAACAGGATGCTGAATCTTAAGATGTCCTTGAGTTTAACATTATTTCTTGAACCTATTGAGCAATTTAGAAAGGACTGTAAATTGTTGAACGCTATATAAAAACTGGAGTAAATAGTTTGTGGAACAAGTCGAAAACTAAATTAAAAATATCAACCCACATAAATTATTACAGGCATTTTGTACCAAACTTAGGACTTTTGAGTAAGTATGGTTTAGTTAAAAGTAATTAAAATTTTTGCCTGTTATGGAATTTCAACAGGCAAAAAACGACTCTTGCGGCAGTATTTGCATATTTTTGAGTAACCCAGCACTTTAATAAATCTTATACCTTTTAACTCCGACTAGCATGTTTTTCTGTCGTTTCCAAGAACGCGGTCTTCATCGCATAAACACGTGACATTTTTAGTGCTAGCCTCACAGCGATCTGAACAGCCTTCCGTATGTTTCTGAAACAATAAATGTATTTGTTGACACGATATTACCACAAAACTTCTATGGGTCAAACGTTGTCCGATTTTAAATAACCTAGTGAGTTCATTTTGCCGTTTTCCATTCCCAATTTTTCAAGTTTAGCCTAAAGCTTTCAAACGTAACAATTTTGTTTCATCAGATTTTAAAGATACACTCTATTATTTATCTGTTGTTGACCAGTTTGCCTAATTTATTTTTACCCCGTTTAGGCATCACGCTGCCAACTACGAATCAAGATCAGGTTTTTTTGCATTGACTATTGGTCAAGCTCAAATGAGCTAATTAGGCCATTTGGCAAGTGTCCTCCCCCGTCCAATCTACTTAACTTTGACATCTTGGTGGCCACAAACCATTCAGTCGTGTAAATAAATTACAGCCAAAACACAGACGCTGCCAATAAAATTTAAATATAACCATCATTATTTTGGACAAAGTAAGAAACAAAGTTATTTTTACCTTGCATCGTTTTGCGTTATGAAGCAGAAGCTTAGTGATATATGTAATGTTTTTTGATGCCTGCACAATTTCCGACTTCCAATAACAGAAATTCTGCGTAAAACGTAAGTTACGAAAACCTGTATAAACTTGTAAGCCAGGTAAGTCATTTTTGTGCTGTTGTTTCTATGTGGTAATAAATGATTAATATATTACATGACCACATTCAGTAACCTCGCTTTCCTTGTTCATAGACCAATCACAATCGTCAGCATTGCACGTGACGGCCACGTGATCAACTGCGTCCATTGTGCGAAATTTTTCAAAAGGTTGAAAACTGGTTGCAGTCGGATCCATACGTTCGAATTGTAATGACCTGACGAAAGTAAAACAATGTAAACTAACGACATATGTTATTGGCCTGCATTAAACTTTGTTGTGTCAGTACCTGGTTATTAATGGGATTAGAGTTTCACTTCCGTTAGACTCCACATTCAACCAACATTCTGTGACCTTCGTACAAAAGGTAGTAACACTTTCTTAGATAGTTGTAATGTTTATGTGTAGCTTGTATAAGTAACGCTTATCGAAGTTTTGGTGAGTACAACGTGCAGTTCATAGAACCTCAAAATTTTGCAGTTTGCGAATCAACGCATTTTACTTAACACAAAAAATGTGGTTTCTTTATTTCAATTAACTTCCAATTGAGTGACAGACCTGGTTGCAGAGTTCTAGCTGTTCGGAGAAAATTTTTAAAGACGAAATCAATTTGTCACTATTTACTTGAAGGCTAGTGTCGTTTAGTTCGTCGCGGTTCGAAGTAAGAAGTAACACTTTAACATGCATTGTGCTAAAGTGGTATAAGTTTGAATTGGTGGAAATGTGTGTCACCAAGTCGTCTTCGAATAATTGCAAATCCACTTTTCTTGGCAAATGTTCATTGGCGATTTTCGATCTGAACAGTTTCATATTAAAGACAAAGTTTGCATAATCGTTATTACTAATCAAGTTAATAGAATACCGCGTAATGTTTTCATTCGTTTGTACACGCATGAAATCTTTGCTGTTTCGTCTGGATCTGTGAGACAAGCGGTAATCTGCGATAAAACTTTTTGTTAACGTAAACGTGCAATTTGGAATTAAACAATCAGTACAACCACAAAATACCCATCTACATCAGTGCTCCGCAATATTTTCACTTACCTTTGCGAAAAATTTTCTACTATGACGTGACGTTATAAAACAACATGAATGCACACTGTGTAGTTTAACTACAATTTGTGTTGTCCTATTGCCTATTTGTTGTATAGCGTTCAAATTGGCCTGGGATAAAATATTTTTGTTTCCAAAAAAAGTTTGCTGAAACATTGTGGCACACCTAGCATCTTCTCGGCACATCGGTTGCGGAGCACTGATCTACATTATTGGCAACTTCATGTATCACGTACCTGCGTCAACTTCAGCCAGGAATCGTGTTTTAACGGAGGGGCGTTTGGAAACAACTTGCAGCTGTATGGAGGCGTATTTGCCTGCAATTGTAAACTTAACGAAGCTTGTGGGAGATGAAAACTCGTTGCAATACGACAGAGATCCATCAGCAGTTTTTGCCACAACCTTGTTTAACGCAAAACCATGTTAATATGACATGTGATGTAACCCCTTTCGTTGTGAAGTTTACAAAGACACAATTTAATCACGCCTTTGAGAATTAGTGTGTTTATAAATGTCGTTTCCTCTGACCTGTCGTACATAGCTCCGTAAATGTACCACAAATATTGTGAAACCCTATTTTGCGCTACTTTTTGGGTTAACGTTATTAATGTAAAGGTGAAAAGTTGCCTCCATATAATAATTTGAAATTTCCTGCCCATAAAAATCTTATGCGCACTTACGAGAGATTCGTAAACGAATGATTTGGTTTCTCGCGCGTGATTTAGTTGTACTTGTTAATATCTGCTCTATTTAACAACATTTCCCTTTTTACGTAGAAATTGATATTTGCATTACTTTACCAATTTGTACCACGCGGTGAAGTTTCTGTCACGCCACAAGTATTTGGCGAGAGTTATCCCAGTTCTCTCTTACTTTGGTGCTTAATAGTTTGTAAAACTTTTTGTTTCTCAAAGAAAACGCATGTAGGGAAGTTCGCATGAATGCTTGTGTCAATCTACCTGTGCTCCCGAGTGCTGATGAATATGACACCCGGATTAACGTACATGTTGTTTGAGATAGCCTACCCATATAGTTGACTAGTTTTCGCCACGAAAGACAGTAAATATACTGGTAACCAGTGTGGCTATTGGTAATAAAAATACGGCAGTCACAACTTACAAATAAGTGCTCGTTGTCTGCGTCGTGGTTTATATTTCTCATGGTAAACATGAAAGAGCAGTTGTTAATTGGACAGTCGATTCTCCATTCATAGAAAGAAGCAACCAACTGCAATGGTGCTGATACCGTGGTGGGAAGGTTTTTATAAGGAATGACTTTACATGTTTTGTTTGATGTCTCTGAAAGTTCTAAATATAAACATCAACAATTGATGATTTTTTATCATGGAATAATTAAAGTAATATTCGCGTCAATAAATTATACTCAAAAAAGTCTTTGATGTTAAGTTACCTTAGCAATGAGATTTACCAAAAACAGTCGAAAGCAAAACGCGGGTGCACTCACCTGCAACAAGCATAAAGATGGCGTAGTTTGGAACTCTTTGGTTAAAAAAACACGTAAGAGAAACGTTTGAACACTGAAATGGCACAACACCCGAACAGGTAACTGCTGTACTGACGTACAAAACTTTTACCTGAGGTCGCTCCATGCAGGTTACCTGCGATTGTTGTGTAAACTTAGTCGCTTATTGAAGATTCACAATCATTACCACTTAGGTGACTTTTAAAAGCGTCAACACATACTGTGACTTTTACACTTTTTTGTGTACACAGTAACACCACTACAGCTTTTCCCATTAATGCAAACACTCACGGTATTGACGATTTATGGGGTTGGATAATTACAGCATCGTAAAAATTTTATGAAACACAATGCTAGTGTTGCTTTAACCCTTAGTTGGCAAAGCAACGCACTTTTGATGTGCTGTTCCTATTCAGCTCGGCGACCTCATACGAATGCAAGGCGTTTGCAACAACTCGAATTGCATTCGTTATTTTGTAACTTACCGTGCAATTTCCGCCGGACGCTAACGCACCATCAACCAAAGCAATGGTTTGATATTTGCTTTCTGGAAATGCAACGTGTTTGGTCGAGGAGAATCCGGAGATGAGTCGAATAAATGAACTCCGGATTTCACCTGATATTGATCAAAGATTAGTAAACCAGGGGGACGTGGGTAAACAACCTTAGAAAAATCATTGGATCAGTTGTAACATTATAAGGTTTTAAGTCTACAAGCCGCTAGCAAACCCAGTGAAAACAGGGGCCACAAAAGAACTACTCATATGTGATACTCACCACTTTGTGTTACATTCAGCGGAATTGCGTTCTAAAACGTAAGAAGTGACAAAGTAAACAAAACAGTCAACATCGCAACAGAATAAACGTATTCTAAAAAATCGTCTTGGCACTCTTTCTGCACAGCACAAGACTCAGTTTATATCAAGTATACAACAGAATTTGTCCAATCACGATATAAACCCTGACTTTTTCCGTTGTTCTTTTACAGGACCTATTACATTCATTCAATAGTTTAATGTCAAATTATGCTCCTGTATGTCATACTGTCCCACAAAACTTGCCAATTAACAGGTTTACTAGGCGGGAAACAAACAATAACACATTTTCGAGGAACAGTGATTAAAATACTCATGCTCAAGTTTGCTGCTTTCTTCTACGACACTTGTTGCAAATCATTAAGCAAAAGTATGATAGCGCAATGCAAAGACTGTCGTCACGAATGATGGCGAAACGACCCCTGCCTGTTTACCAGTAAAAGAAGTATTTACCTATTGCAACAACTTTCAGAAAATTTAGTAGGTAATAACCCAGTGCAAGTAAACCGCAAAACGTTCGAATAAAGGCAGTTGATCCAGAACTTTTACTCCTTTTTATTCATATACACTTGGTAATTTTTCCGGATGATATTTACTGCTGAATTTTGAAAAAAGTTTAGTAGTGTAAAAAATAAATGCAGACGGTTACACAAGGCCATGGACAGAAGGCAAAGAATCACCAACACAGCATTATTTTCTTATACAGCACACCACTAACACTAAAATAATAAATAATAAGATGCTGAATAGGCAGATGAGCAAAGTCTCGTACGATGCGCCATATTCATCTTTGTTGTGTATTTGATTTTCTGTGAAAGAAAAAAGAATAAAAAGCCAAAAAAACACTAATATTGGTCACATGAAAGGGTTAGTACTGCCAAATGGAGTGTTTCGTTAAACTGCCCTAATCAAGATCAATAGATTCATTAGAATCTAACCTCTGTACCAAGTAGTGTTTAACCTCAAGGCAGCCTGCAAAACATTTATTTACTTATTTACGAAATGCAATGGTTGGTGGTGTATGTCCCGCTTCGAGCTGACAAAGTCAACAAACATCAACCAACACCCAAAAACCACAAGTAGGCAAGTTATATTGACATGGTGAAACCTGTTGTTGCATTTGAATTCTCATCACCTTGATTGCAACATTGGCAAGCACACAAAATTCAGTTTTAAATAGAAGGGTGGCTTTCACCATACTGCAATTCCACATACATTACAAGCAACTTCAAAGGAAATTTATATTTAATACATTACATTGTATCTCATGGATACGCAATCTATCCATGAAATGTTTCTTCATGCCGAAACAAAGTGGTCCCCACAAAATTTTTAGATTTGGAATCTTTGTTGATGCATGTCTTAGCCAGTATTTCATACCGGAACGGAACGGAACGAAATAAATAAATTTTGGTCCAATTACCGGAACGAAATAACGAAATAAAAAAAATCAAAATACCGGAACGGAACGAAATACCACTATTTTTTATTCCGGTTTTTCGGTCTTGACATATAACACGAAGGAGTTGCTTGAAATTTCGTGTTTGATACCTAACATTATCCTTGTGTTTATTTTATCCCGAATGCTCCGATAATGTTAAATGTTATGTGACGTAATAACCACCAAACAACAATCTTTTCGTGTTGCAACTTGCTTACTTCGTTCGGTTGAGAGTTTGTTTACACTGCAGTTAATTAGATTCGACAAGAAAAACAGACCGAAATACCGAAAAAATACCGTTATAATTTTGTTTCGGTCAGACCGGAACGAAATAAAAATATCGGTACCGGAACGAAATACCGAAATAAATAAATTGCTCAGACCGAATAACGTTATTTCTTTTCGTTCCGTTCCGGTATGAAACACTGGTCTTAGCATAATAAAGCTGATATGATGTAAAGAGTTGGGCAGACTCGTTGGGTTGATCAACAGTGTCACCTTTGTTTTTAGTCATATTGGATTGTGATTCGTTGTATTCGATGGGAGCTGTTGGTATTCCCACATTGCTTGAAACATTATTTTGAAACGAGAAAGGCGGACCTATATAATACAAAAGTTTAAATTAAAAAAATAATAATACATAAATTAACTAAATTTTAGACAGCGTTACTATCACATATTACATTTTGGGTTTGTGGATATTGGATAAGGTACGACCGTATGACACAATCAAAAATTTACATGCGGTTTTGTTTAAAACACTTGATTGAATACCGATGATGACGTTATAAATTTACTTGTCATGTATGTAGTTGACATGACGATGGCTCGACATTTTTTTCCATCGTGGTCAAGAACGCGACTTTCCTCACAAAGACACGTGACATTTTTTGTGTTAGCTTCACAACGGTCCGAACAGCCTTCCAAATTTTCCTGTCAGGGACAAACAAAACTGTGTTATGAATGTAAACGTTTAAATATATAAAATACAACAATAAAAACTTATGTAGCCAAAAGTAAGTTCATAGTTACGCTATTTTCCGTTTGGTACGTTGCCTTAAAAGGTCGAAAATTGATCTAACAATATATCACTGCGTTTTTTGTTTAAAATGAAACCTCCTTGTTTGACCTAGTATGTGTTTGATTTGGGCGCATAGTCCAGTTTATCATCTACAGTTACACGATAAAAGGAGTTTGCTGATACAAAGATGACTCACTATCCAAAAAACTTTTCACAACGACATGCTTGGGGTGTAGCCTACCTTACATCGCCTTGCGTTTTGAACCAGCAGTTTACTTATTTGTGTGATGTTTGCGGTTGCTTGCACAGTTTGAGCGCTAAGAAAACAGTTTGTCTGGAAAAAATGTGATAAAATATTATTTTTAGAAAATCAGTAAGTTGTTCTTTATTTTTAATCATGTGGAAAATGGTTGGTTCACAACGAGTTTGACTGGGGATATTAGACAGGCAAAGGTATCGATCACTGCAAAATATACATAACCTACGACAATAATATAACAAAGACACTCAAGCCTTACAGCTATTTCGAAATGACGTTCGTCCAACATATGGTAAAAGTAACAACGTCTACTAAAGTAAAGTTATCAGTTACCTCGCATTTTGTTCCTCCAGTTTCAAGACAAACCAGAGCCTTGCACGTCACTGTGACGTAACTGATTGAGTCCATAGTTTGGATAAAGTCAAATGGCTGAAGCCCAATTACAGTCAACGAGGGGTTCCCTTTCGAATTTTCGATCTTGGTCGAACCATCACATCTACAACATGTCGATATAAACAGCAAAGGTGTAGAATTAAAAACAAATGAAACAAACCTATTAGCAAGCCGAACTTGAATGGAATTTCTACGGGACTCCAAATCAATCCAACATTGTTCGATCTGCCAAAGAATACCTTTAGGTTAGGTGGTGACAAGAAACGGTTTGATTTTACAATTTTTAGTGCCTTATCTAAATACTACTGTGATGCAAGAAAAAAACGATAGATGTAAAAGTAATATTACCGAAAACCGATTTGAATGATAGTATGCGGGTAAAACCCCCTTTGTTGAATGTGCGGAAACAAAACACAACAGAAAAACGGATGAGCCGACAAAAATAGCATCTTCTACATTGCGACAGTTTGGGCTACAGGCTGGCCCACTTTGCTTTATAAGCCGAGAGTTTTACAGAGTTCAAAACTATATTATGTTCGAAGCTTTTAAGCGCTTTTTAGCCGCGACAGTGCGACCTAGCGGTTTTACAAAACGTCGAAACGAGAGACAAACTTTTACAGTATTTTTAAACAAGGACGACTTTGTGAGGTTTAGGTGACCAAAACCGCATTCGAATTACCACAACACACCTGGAGATAGGTGTCATCATACTGCGAGGTTGAGAGGCTAACTCTTGCATAAATTATACTTGTCCCGTTCAAGTATGAATGGGCGGAAACACGTGACACCAAGTTGGATTCGTACAGTTGCAGTTCAACCTGCATCGGCAAACGTTTGGGGGGAATAGTTGGTCTGGGTAAGAAAAACAGATTCAAATCATAAATAGTCTGCGATTTGTCCTCAGTGGCTCATCCAAAGAGCTTCATGTGGACAATAGTGCAAGAATAATTTAAGAAATCATCTTTACCCATTTGACTTGATTATGCTTGGTGTGGTTGTAAGTATGACGTATTCTGCAAAGAACAACCACAACTTGGAGTTTGGGTTTAGGTGTTTGTCTATTAACAGTCTAGGATACACTCGTACCAGAAGTTTCTGAGTTAAATCCTTACATCTATAACATTTTATCTGCAAAGAACATCCAAACATAAATCCAGATCACTAACTTTTCTGTTTGTTGCATTGCCCCAGTTAATTTTTAATCGTTGCGAACCTTAAACAAAAAAAACTGACTATTGCGATTTTCAGCGATTGCAGCATAAACAGAATGCAGCCAAAAGTTGTGACTCAAGTAAAAAATTAATTTACCATTATTGCTCACTTGTACAAGCCCAGGTATCAAATTGAACATTTCCTAAAATTGGCTACACAAAGAAAATATTAATGTTCAGCTGTATGTAATGTGTATTGCCATATATGCCCGGCTCCTGGTAACATACCTGCATCAATTGAAGCAAGAAAACGCCTCATGTTTCTGGGATGTTTCGAGTTAACTTGCAGTTGTATGTAGGCATGTTTTCCTTCTGTTGACAATCGAACATAGTTGGTCGGCGATGGAAACTCATTGCAATATGTGATAGAACCATCGACATTCTTTGATAAAACCTTTTGTAAAAAAACAACAGTTTGTTCACTATGTTAGTGACAATGACAACCCTAATTTGAACTAAAGTTCCATTTAACTGTTACAAGTTTATTTTTACCCATGTAACCTCATCATTACAGATCTTTTCGGTTGTTTATTTCAACAAGTTTTATACTTCAATCCGAAAAATACTTACAAAAATGTGTTCCTTGTTCATTTCATATTTAATGTTTCTCATGGTTAACAAGAAACTGCAGTGGTTTACAGGACAGTCAATTCGCCATTCATAAAATGAGGCAACCAGATGTGTGGGTGGTGAAACGGTGATAGGAAAGTTGGCATACGGAATTACTTTTGTTGTAGCACTCAGATTTTTCGATAATTCTAAAAAATTATGTATGATTAGCAAAATGTATTGTATAATTTAATTGCATTAATTCAGCAAGGTACAATTGCATTTGCATAGATGCAACAAATTTACAACATTAACTGTTGGGTATATTGTATTGTATACTTTGTTATACTTTTGTCAAATTAAAAAAAAACTAAAAGGTACACTTAATTAAGCAATGGCCAATTGCCTAACCTTCAACCAGCATAAAAATAATGTAGCTTGGTGAAGATTCAATATGGGTACACTCAAACAAAACGTTTGAACACTTGAATGCTGTAACACCTGTACAAGACACTTCAGCATCAAGAAACACAACCTGACGATGAACTGTAGGCCTGTCTTGGCACAACATCTAAAAGCATTTTAAACAAATGTAAAAATATGTAACATTTTGTTACAAAGTTTTTATAAAATCACAAAAACATCTACTTTTTAACTGGTGGTTTGGAAATTTTTTTTTGTCAAACAGGAAATGGCAAAAATACTTTTCCCAATAGTTTGTTTAAAAACGCTAACATACAACATAGTAGTAGTGCATAGGACCTGTTAATGTTGAGTGTTTATAAACACATAGCAACTTACAATGCAACTGCCACCAGGTGCTAGTACACCCTCAACCAATGCCACTGACANAAACAGGAAATGGCAAAAATACTTTTCCCAATAGTTTGTTTAAAAACGCTAACATACAACATAGTAGTAGTGCATAGGACCTGTTAATGTTGAGTGTTTATAAACACATAGCAACTTACAATGCAACTGCCACCAGGTGCTAGTACACCCTCAACCAATGCCACTGACAAGTATTTGCTTTTTGGGTATTTGAGATGTTTGGTTGAAGTGAATCCTGAGATCAGTCGAAGAAATGAACTGTTGATTTGACCTGTATTGAAAAGGTTCTTATAAAGTAGGGTATTGGGTAGCTTCTAAAGCTCCACTAAACGTTGCCTTTATAAAGCACATTAAAGAACTTAAGTAGGTAACATATACATAAAAATTACATCAATATGCAACATTATAGTTAACTGCTGTATAGTTTACACATAAATATTATTCAACACTCTTGACAAGTTCCAAAGTTGCATTACATTCCAATTTTAACCTGCTACTGCTTGAAGCATCATCATAAGTAAGACAAATGTTACTTTCTCTCTCATCATGAGGAACAACCTTACAGCCTCAAAATTGTAATTTGTAATCTAGTCAAGTTTCAATAAAAATATTTTAGCAACCAGCGAAAACATGTCATGTTTTGTCCAGACAGGGCCAACCTTTTCTTATATTTATAAGTCTGAGTACCTACATTGATTTATCTTTTTTTCTTCCTCCTTCTTCTTCACTTATAGTACCAAGAAGGACATTTCCTTATGCAAATGATTTATCGTGATGCCACCTATTTGATAATTTGATATGTGTCAATATTTGATAGTTGGATTTCTCAACGCCACATTTGCGGTATTGCTAGGAGCAACACATTATTATTGTTTGTGACAAGTTTTTTGAAACATAACCATATTATTGTAAATGTGCTGGTGGAATTAAGATTATTAAAGTTGCAATATTACCACATGCAAATGTTTTTGCTTTTGCTGCTTTAAATTATCCTGCACTTAACCTAACAAATATGACAATAATTGACATGAACTTTTAGATAATAGTAACTGAACACAGCAGTATACTTTGAGCTTGTCGTTTTTTTCGGACCTTTCCCAGTTTCCCTAAACCGTAGTAGTCTCTGCTGCTGAATGCTTGAAAGTTTTGTTAACCAGACCTGGTTTGATGTGCAACAAAATGGGAGATTTTTTAAAACAACATATATTAAACAACTGGAAAATGTGTAACGTTGAAACCAATGCGTTTCAACAAAATATGTCCTAAATACCTAAATTAAAATTTCTACAAAAATTCGAAGCAAATGTATTGCTGATTGGGAAATTCCCTATGGTGAGACGCATTTTCCCAGGGAAGTAGGATTTGTGGCTTGTGCACAAAAAGACGCATAAATTTCAGCCACAAACAGTGGAAAATGGGTAAACGGTCAGTGCTAAAAGCCTAAATCTGGTGCAACAACATATTGTGTTAGAGGTACAGGACTACTGGTGGAGTTTAATTAAATTGGCAATTCAACTGGCCGTTATGCACGGTTAATTTGCCGCCAGAAAACAACTTTGCATTGGTTTTTGTTAAAAGACGTCAAACCAAATACCAACGTCAGAGTGACGGTTCATAAACGTTGTGTTCCAATCTGGCTGTAACAATCGCTTTGTTTTCGACTATTAATTTTGCTGTCAAAAAGCTGATTTTAAAAATAGCCTAAGATTCAAGTACATTTCATATCGCGTTCCCT
>QXVZ01023695.1:0-49972 GCA_008931825.1 Phallusia fumigata | reverse complement strand
ACCAACATAATGCAGCCGTACAGCACAAACGCCGCAAAAGTTTCATTTTCCAACGAGTACAGACTGCCTGCCATCTTGTATCACTGTCACAACGTTCTGATCGTTCGTAAGACGTTACTGCGAGACTTAACTTGACTTTCGGCGTTCGGTTATTGATTAACTCAAGTTGAAAGGTTGCTTGAGGCTACTGGCTGCTGTCCGTTCCGGTCTAAGCGTCGTGTAAAGCGTTATGACTTGAAACGTGCAGCTAGTATGTGTTTATGTAACGTGAAACCCTATTCAAGTGATGGAAATCTGCAGAAAAAATGACTTGGCGTAAGAAAAACGCCAGCCTAGTCAGGATTCAGATGACCTAATTTCTCATAAGGCTTCGTTTAGAATTAAACGCCAACCAGTTTGTTTTTTTACGAAGACGACGACAACATTTAAATGCAGATGGCAAATATTGAATTGGGCAAAACAACAACGCGTTGTTTTAAGTCTGTAGCAAGGAAAAAAAAGCAAAAGCCTACGACACCCGGTATTCCCAGGCGGTCACCCATCCAAGTACTGACCGGGCCCGACGTTGCTTAACTTCCCAGATCGGACGAGATGGGGTGTTCTCAACGTGGTATGGTCGTAGGCGATTGCTCGCCCGTAGTAACGCTTCTTATAGTTACGTAACAATCAATGAACCCATTAAATTGAAATACTCGCAAATCTGAATGCCGTTCGATTCCGTTTTTACAGGCTTTTCCAAATTGGAGCACATTTATTGTAGAAAAATGAAACAAAATTGAACACATTTTAAAAAAGACGATTTGCAAATATTCAGTGAAAATTTATCCAATTTTCCAATTAAACATAAAACGATAATCATATTTTTTGCTTAAAGGATAGTTTTCAAAATCGAAAACGCCATGTAACCGCACACTCCGAAGCCAGCCATAAAACAAAGTGCCCTTGCTGGCTGTGGAACCGCATTCACATACACAATGGTATGCAAGATGCGACTGACAGTAAAGATCTGCAACAAAAATACATTTGTTTATTGCACTTTCTACACCGAAAAATGATGAATACAGTTGATGACGCATTGCTTACCCTAAACAGAAGCAATGCAGTTCCATAGGCTGGGTTCGTTCCAATGTACAGAAGCGACATCAATACAAAAAGATAGACGTTTTCCATGTCGTTCAGGTGGCATCGGCGAACCTAGAACCAAAACAAAACGATTCAGTATGATACCAAAAAACACCAAAACGCCTAAGACTCTGAGTCTAAACCCACCCTCTCCACACTCTCATTGGGTAGCAACATTCGTTTACGTTTCTCTGGATCTCTTGCTAGCACATCTTCTGGCGAGGAAAACGCATTTTTACTGAACCTCTGAACCGCTGTCAAACCCACAACAGCCATCATCTTGACCAGCACAATGCAGCTGTAGAGCAGCAACGCTTTGAATGTATCATTTTCCAACGAATACGGGCTACCAGTCATCTTGCAGGCTCGTTATACTTCGCTAACAGGGACTGTATGGGCGTCGCAAGCTTGACACGGCACTACTTACTCCACACTTTGTCACTGATTAATTTTCATTGTAAACACACCGGCCTAACTTCTTTCTCACAAATAGCTAACACATCGAGGTCACAAAGACCGCTACGCTAAAAACCTTTGCTTCGCAGTAATCGTTGTAACAGTTTAATATGAACCAGAATGATTACCTAAAGTTTATTAGAACTGATTTTTTTAAAAGCATGGGTAAAGTAATACACTACACAACTTTACAAGTAGAATTTTAGACATATATATCTGTGTAAAATGAAAAACAAAAACAAGTACAACTTACCCTTTCGACGTTTTCGTTGGGCAGAAACGCCTTTCTGCGTTCCTCCGGGTCGCGGCCAATGCGGTACAAGTCTTCCTTGGAACTAACTGACTTATTTTGAAACCGCTTTATCGAAGTCAGCGTCGTCATCATCATTGTCTTGACCAGCAATATCGCCCCGTACAACAAAAAGGCAGCAAAGGTTTCGTTTTCCAAACTATAAGGCTCCATAACTCTTGATGTCCCACTTGCAACTAACCGAATATGTTCTAAGGATGTTACATTTACCACCTTTAGCACATGTAAACTCGTTCAAGCGTTCAGTGCACCTTTTTTTCATGTGTAAATATTGGCACAATGCTGTAGTCCATTTTGTAACGACCACAACATCACTGTGCATTTCAACACGTACTTTTTCTGTCATTTACGGGATGATGCATCTGAAGGTACCAACTAAATGCAGAAGTTGAAGCGAAAACCACATTTAACCAAACAAAAAAGACTTGCGTTAAGTAGAGGAACATCAACAAAAAGTTTCAACCGATTTAAAAAAGCAAAAGCCTACGACACCCGGTATTCCCAGGCGGTCACCCATCCAAGTACTGACCGGGCCCGANGACACCCGGTATTCCCAGGCGGTCACCCATCCAAGTACTGACCGGGCCCGACGTTGCTTAACTTCCCAGATCGGACGAGATGGGGTGTTCTCAACGTGGTATGGTCGTAGGCGATTGCTGGCGCGTATCCACGCTTCTTGTAGTGACGTAACAATAGACTAATGCCAACATACGATAGTGCCGTTAATGTTGGAAATCTCTATTACTAATCTCTTGCCCACAATAAACAAGCGGTGAAGCAGAGACCCCAACCAACACAACATGTATAGAGAGCAGATCTGGAATTTTGAACAAATTCTATGAGCTTACATAACCCGAAAATCTTGTAAAAAGTGAAAGATCCACCAAAGTTTCTGTGACAAATTGTTCTCTCGACAACAGAGACAAATGCCAGCTTTGTAAACAAATCGAAGCGAAATCAAATAAGCTTTACGGTACTTGCAAGTTCACTTAAGCACGACAACACAATACTGTTTCTAAAGTAAAAGTCTAGAATTGACCTTCAACCAACTTACCACTCCTTGTTATCCTGCTTTACAAGCTTCAGAATTATCCCGGCGATCGAAGTCATCAGAGGATAATGCTGGACACTGCTCAGTCCTACATGTAACATACGTTTAGTAGTAACAATTTTGGTAACTTTCAATGGTAACTCTGTAATACAAATTACACCCCTTTGGGTCAACTTAATTTTTCAATTAGTGGATACAAGCCAGTACTTGTGTGTAAAACATTTTCTACGTTTCGACAAACGCTGTTGTCATCAGCAGGAATGCAACAGCGTTTGTCGAAACGTAGAAAATGTTTTACACACAAGTATTGGCTTGTATCGTTTTTATTGAGACGGAATTTTACATGGTTATTCGAGCCTTATTGGTCACCGATTCTGCACAGTTACCTGGTTGTTTTCCTGTGACGACTTTGTCAAACAAGCTCCCTTTGATGGTGACCCGGCTCAAAATTTGATTGACGCACTGCAAAGTAAAAACGTAGGTAGGAAAATGATGGCATCATGAAATTGTTCAAAGCGTTTACAGAATACATACACATGCATAATTCACTGTGTGTACTTGATCACGCGCCAAGCAGCCATGGTTTTTGTAAACACTTTTCATTACCAATAGGCGATTATACAACCATTGAAGATTTCTGATAGAATTCTGACACACTTAGTTAAGCAAGTACCATTTCCGCCCGGTTTAAAAAAACAAGAATGCATGAAATAAACAACGTAGTTTAAGACGACCTTTTCAGAAAGTTTTAAAACACAGCGGTCCTTCAAATTTGTATTGTCAACATGTAGGCACGAATATAAGGGTAAACGGCGAAAATTTCAATTTGTCATGATCGTTCTATAAAACCTTCATTCGCTGAACAACGAGTTCAGTGGTTCTATTTTAAAGCCTAAACACAAGAGTTGTCTACGTTGGCGCGATCGACCCACTAAGGGTAAGGGGCGCTGTATAATAAATGGGGATTAGAGGGCACTGAGAGAAAGTTGGGTTGTACACTGAAATAATTCGGCTAGGCAATTTATGTCGTGTGTATCTCTTTAAACGACCAATATAAGTAAATTGGTGAAATGCTTCCATAATATTGCCTATATTTTTTCTACTTGTATGATGACCATGCGAGTTTTAATGCAGGTAAAATAAATTGTTTTTGATTTTTGTTTATTGAGGGGGCGTTTTTAAATCATCTAGCTGTTTAGGTAAAAGAAAAAAAGGCTGAGGAACAGTGCTTCAACATAAGCAATAAAATAACCTGGATGAGGCTTGTGAGTAAGATCTCGGAATCCTCGTTGCTGGTCCAGTCGAGAAAGGCACCCGGGGCAACAGCCAAGGTCAGTTCAAGGACACGCAGCAGGGAAACGGAAAGTTCGAACAGCATGTCAACGATGCGCAACTGACGTAAGGCCTGCGCGTCAAGCGATGCCAGCAATCCAGTCGCACCTTTCCACCCACGGACGTTTTGCTGGTGAACCTACACAAGGTTAGAGCGATGCTTTACAGTTTACAGCAAGGGATGTGGATACAAACGCAGGTAACAGGGTGCATGTTTCGGGCATCGGTCACCTGGTAGGAAGTGCCTGATTTTGGTACAAGCTAAAAAAGCCATAGTTGAATGTTGTCTTGATTGTTTTAAAATAAAAATTTCTTTGTCAAATGTACATTAATAAAAATCAAAAAGTACTGCGTTTTCATCTGAATAAAAGACATGGATACACCAAAACTTTCTGGTACCAGCTGTTGTAACTTAAAGGAAGGGGCTCTAAAGGCATCCAGAGCTCAGGTCTTACAGAACCCAAACCTAAATCCGGGGCAGGTAGTACAAGGGTAGCAAGGTTGGAGTTGCGTGCGGGCAAAGTGTTGACATCATTTGCAAAATGCGTTACGGCCAGGGAAACGTTGGTGGTCTTGGTATTTTGGTGCCTGCAGCATTTTAAGTTGGGCTCTAACAAAAATCTTGCCAACCTTGTTTATCCATGTCACAAAAAAATATAATTTGCGTTGGATAAACCATATAGGTAGCTCGCAGAAGTTATTCATCAAATCCCAATAACGGAAAAGAATGGTAACAGTTTGCTCGCCTCAGCAGTCAGCACATCGATAGATCCGAATGAAAGAAAAAAAGCAAAAGCCTACGACACCCGGTATTCCCAGGCGGTCACCCATCCAAGTACTGACCGGGCCCGACGTTGCTTAACTTCCCAGATCGGACGAGATGGGGTGTTCTCAACGTGGTATGGTCGTAGGCGATTGCTCGCGCGTAGTAACGCTTCTTATAGTTACGTAACAAACGGCGTAGCGCTTACAGTCAACATTACATTTCTACTTACAAGAAGGAACCCGTTTCACCCACTTTACGCGCTACGTGTAACGTATATTTGGAATATCTGAATTTGACTAAGGCTAAAAGTACTTCAAAAGAAGGGTGAATATAGACGGAAGGGCCCCCAAATATTTTAGGGAGGTGCAGACCCATTTGGGGACCTCATTGCAAACTATTTGAGAATGAAATAAAAATTAGGCCCAATTAATGATTTTTGTGCATTTAACTGCTCTCAAATGGATAAAAACACGCCACTGTATTTGGGCTTATACATAAACACTTGGTTTAGGCAGTTATGGGCCCCTCTGTAGCTTTCGGGAGCCGGATTAATGTACCCGGTCCCTCATAGGCAATGTATATAGGTCAAAGGTTGTTCAGTACCTCTTGAAGTTGGCCGATAAACTCGGAGAAACTCCAGTGCAAATGTTCGAGTATGCTGTGCACAAACTTGCCAGCCAGGGTCGGTTCGGTCATGAGAAGTTCACGAACACATTCCAGCAGCTTGTGGGGAACGTACGGGTCTGCGTGACAAGTAAGTATATTAATTAAGAAATTCACTTGAAATTATTCTGAGTAGGGTTTCCAACCGTCCTTTATTTCAAAGTACAATCCTTTATTCAGCTCTATTTGTCCTTGTCTATTATTGAGATTTGAAATACCACTATTTATCCTTATTTTGGAATAGTTTTTGGTAGTTCAATTTCTGAACTGAATCCGAGACTCATGAAGAACTAAAACAAATACGGCGCATTATAGGTAGTGATGTCCGTCACAAAATTAAGTCGAAATTTGGTGGAAATGAAATCTATGTAAGAAAATTTTCATAGTAGTGCCTATATTTCATGTCAATATCAGATTACAATATTAATGGGAAGTGTGTTTTCAAGACATGATGAAATATCAATCAAGTTTTAGGTATGCAACCCTAATTCTGAACGTGTTGTACGGGTTTATATGACAAGTAAGTAAAAAGGCGTAGAGGAATTATGCATTGCGAGTGTACAAGTTCAAAATAATTTCAAGTAAGTATGTTAGAAAAGGAATTATGCATTGAGAATGTACAACAAGTTTGAAATCACACTTTAACAAAATTCACTTTGGCTACCAACGGAAACAAATTAGGCGCCGCTAAACAAAGGATTCTTTTAAATGCACTTTATATTGAACATTAAACACGGATAATTCTTTCTTGTCTTAATGTTTTCGCACTTTACGTGCGTAAATACTTGTATGGAGCAAGCCTTACTGTATCACTGAAGATGGCTGGAGTTATTGCAGAAACGTTTGTTTTTAAAGCATGTCGCTTTTAAAAAATTATGCCAGCATATTTATCATCAGCAATACAATGCGGCTTGCACCAGACAATCAAGTTTTTGTGCACGTAACACGCGAAAGAATTATAAGAAAACACGAAAAACTTTTATGTCAGCATATTTTTTTCGCTTTACCGTGTTCACGGTTGAGCAGTTTCTTCACTTTGGCAACGTAGGGTGGATGATCGTAACGCATCGCGAATCCACTGCCCTGGAAATAGAAAAAAAAGCACAAACTTTACCCACACACATCAACAAAAGTCTATTTTTCCACGGCCCAAAGGCTACCGAGGGGCGACGAACGGGAGCCGTTTGAAAAAGGGGTTTACATTATTAAATACGGGATTATTTCAACATCAGCTTTAAATTGTCATAAAATGGGTAATCGTTGAAGTTTTAATGGACAATAAATCAATAATTAGCCTCATTATTTATTTTTATCTCTAAAAAATATTGAGGGGGCCTAAATGGTTTGATGTGCCATGAAATATGTTTTTTGGGGCCCCTATCGCCAAATGTTACTTTTGCAATGGGACGAAGAGGTAGTACCAAAAACATAATATATTGAGTTTACCCTCCATAGCGTTGCCAATATACGATGACCAACACTCGTCCATGGTTTATCTTCATCATACGCGTACAACATGTTGCGCACGAATGCTCGGAGGCTGAAATGAAAATCAACGCATTAACAGTTTAACAAAACTATCAAAGACCCAATAAATAGCAAACATGCCAATTAGCCACAAATACTTTGCCATTTTTTTCTCTAATGTCTGAAAAAAATGTATATAAAGGCGTTTTATGAATCTGAAGTCGCGTTTTCTATATTATTTTGAGATCACTATAGTTCAGGGGCTTTTGACCAGGGTTGCTCGTAGCCCTAAAAGGTACGAGATAGGTTCTAGGGGCTACAAGGATGGCTTCTTATCTTGACATAAGAACAATAATTCCGAAAATGACTGAAGGGAGTATAGGAACGGATTGGTGAAGGGTATCGGAAAAGGTCAAGAAATACTCATGTAGGGAACTTACTCTTCCATGGGCATAGTTTCGACGGCTTTCAATTGCAGAGGATACGTGATGAAAGTGGTAATGGTATTTGCCAGCATTGTCTTCATGTCTGAAACATCAATACAAATTGATTTACGATGACAACTAAAACGGACACGAGTTTCGATTTTGAAAAACAAAAAAACTACAATTAACTAATTGGGCGCAAAAAATTTTCAGGAAAAAAGAAAAAACAATCACCTTTAACAGAAAATCGAAGGTATTGCAGAATACTATTAATTAAAAAAGAAAAATAACAACGGCATGTAGTTATATCGGATGGTTTGTTTTTCATGTGCGTAAAACTGTTTTAGGTATTACAAAAGACTTCTTTCCCCAATGTTATAATTTAGTTGGAAAAAGTCTCACCGTTGTTGACGACCCGTTGGTCGCAGTGAAATGTGCTGAGGAATCTGATAAACGACCGCAAGGTGGCGTCGTGCTGAGGAAGTTTCTCGAATGGTTGGGACGGGGCGAAATACTCGCGCAAGCATTTGTACAATCTGTACACAGAATTGCATTTTTACCCAAATATTAATTAAAACTAAAGTTAAATCACATTTTTACAGATTTTTTACTTAAATACACACCAAACATTGCTTGACTCACATACACACTTAAATTTTTCTCACATATAAATTAAAAATTAAGTTTACTTTCATTTTTTACATGTTTTTTTGCTCAAATACAGGCTGGACATTGATTAGTTCACATTTTTTCCACAAATACAAGTTTGAATTTCGACATATTCTTTGTCATCTTTTTTCAAATGTCAAGTAGTCTGCTTTGAACAAATTCTACCAACGTTTAATTTCAGGAGCATAACGTCAATAACATAAAAAAAAGTACTACAATTTACCTCGTGCCAGCGGTCAGGTAGAATTCAGGCATAAAAGTGAAGAGAGCTCCTTTCTCGGCAGCTTTGTGGGCAGTTCGAATGCAAAGCTGAAGAAGCCACCAGAGATTCAGCTGTGATTCCTGTAAAAAGTTGCATAGATTGAATAAAAGAGTGACTAAAACAGATTTAGGCAATCTTTTTAGTGCTGCGGGTCGCATGAATTGCACAATATTACGGACGGGGCCCCAAAAAAGCGCTGTAATGTCACAAAAATAGCAAGAGGTTGATTGCGTCGCAATTTTATGAGATTTGGGGTCATAATACGGTTAAATGTTAAATATAAATCGCTCATAAGGGCGAAGACATCTCAAGGAAATACTTATACACAAACATTTGATGGTTTTGACTTTTGATGCTATGTTGTTTACCTGAACATAATTCTGATGCGGGCCAAATTAAACAGTCAAGCGGGTTCTCCATCCCTGGGCTGAAAGGTCAATCCACTGATTGAGTATTTTCAGCGAACGCGAGCAAAAGCCTACGACACCCGGTATTCCCAGGCGGTCACCCATCCAAGTACTGACCGGGCCCGACGTTGCTTAACTTCCCAGATCNCTGAACATAATTCTGATGCGGGCCAAATTAAACAGTCAAGCGGGTTCTCCATCCCTGGGCTGAAAGGTCAATCCACTGATTGAGTATTTTCAGCGAACGCGAGCAAAAGCCTACGACACCCGGTATTCCCAGGCGGTCACCCATCCAAGTACTGACCGGGCCCGACGTTGCTTAACTTCCCAGATCGGACGAGATGGGGTGTTCTCAACGTGGTATGGTCGTAGGCGATTGCTCGCCCGTAGTAACGCTTCTTATAGTGATGTAACAAAGGCCGTGTTTTTTTCATCAATATACGTTATTGATTATTTGTTTTCATTTTGCTACTTTTGCTTGTTATATTCCAAAATTTGTCACAAAACAGTCGAGTTTGATTGAAATGGTTCAATCCATCGATAATTACCGAAAAGAAAGTTCTCCCGAGAAAGTTCTACACAGCTTATTCAGGTTTTTCGCAACCCTCAAAAGCACAAAGTCTACACGAAAATAAAAAAACTAAATAGTGCTGTATTTTATATTTCACGTTTCAGGGCCCTGCAGATTAACCGATGGGTCAACATTAGATGCCCATTTATCAAGTGTGTGATTTTAATAAAATTTGGACGGCTTTTCCTGGCCAAAGGGAAGAAAGAAACCAGGGTTTGGTGGAAAAAACAGACTGAAACAATCTGTAAATAAAGGACCCATAATTCTACTAGAAAATGTTATACTTGCACAAAAAGAGCCAATGGAAAACGCATAATTTTAATCAAGAAACAAATCATAAGAAAAGCTAAACCTACCGGGTCGTAAACTGACGCTTTCAACCAGGCGATGGCGCGACAGAGCTCAGTCATGTGACGTAGCAGGACGCCGTGTGATTGGGTGAGGCTGGTACGGATGTCGGCAAGCTGCGTAAGAATACAGTAAGTTAAAAAAAAGCAAATCCGAGACCTGACCCTTATTCAATTTTCAACAGGCCGAATTCCACATTTGAGGAAGTTCTGACCAAAGACGCAAAATGCGCAAAAATGCAAATATACGAAAGTAATATTTCTAATGTACATCGTAAACATTTTACATCGTCATCATATGCATATGTATTATTTATTTGTATATTTTCTGTTTTTTTATCGTTATGGCATTTATTTGTTTGTTTGATCATTTCGTTTTTTCGGTTGTTTTTTTCCTCGTGGTCAACAGACACCAGAACAAAATAAAACAAAGAAAAAACAAGGCAATCTGACACAAGTAAGGAGCCGTTATACGCACGTCGGGGGCGGTGCATTTCTTCAGTTTGATTTCAATCTCATTGAGAGCGGTGGCGTACTCGACGATCTTGGTACGGGTCGTGTGAATCTGTGGACGAAAAACAAAGAGAACCTGATAATTAATAGTTGACTATTTTGTGTTTACAAAATATTACAGCGTAAGAGTACGACAACTGTTGCTGATTTTCACTGCAACGCCAGTCATTACAACCCGGTGTATTGTGACGTAACAAGAGTAGCGGTGGTCTGTGCAGGATGTTTAAATGGACATTACTAGTTTTAACTGTCACCGCCTTGACGAATAATAATAATCACAACAAAATGTTGTGCTAGCATGGCAGTCAGGCTATTTTAACTACATTATGAGACCAGTTTAATAAAACTGGTAAATATCTCATGTCGTTGTAACCATTTTTCTTTTTGGTACTTAGTGGTAGTGCAAAAAATATAGTTGATTTCGATTTGAACGGAGTTTCACTACAAGATTGTAAGAAGAGTTTTTTGGGTGACCTATGGTCTGCACCAAAACAATGTTTTAAGTACCAGCAAAACAATTTGACATTCCCATCCATACAGCAACCAGCTTGTAAACACAGGCCACAAATGAACCACGAAAATTTTGCCAAATCTTTTTCATAACCCCATAACCGTATAGAATAGGTGCGTTGGTGGCTTTACTGCTCTGCCAAAGGTGTCTGGTGGAATACACGCGCCGAATTGCACCCAAATTTGAGAGTACAGTCCTTAATGTTGACAGAATCAGTCGGTATCAAACATAAGAACTACAAATAGACTTAAAACAAAAACACAACCTTGTCCATGTGCTGGTGCATAACGTTGCTGTATAAAAGTAGGCAGCCGTCAGTGAGTTCAATCAGATGAGCTTTGGTGGGGGATTTTTCCAGATCTCCGTCTTCACTGGATGAGCGCTTCCGACTGACGGTAATACTACGGTCCCTTCCGGTCATCTTATTGCTCTGATTGAGAAGTGCACGTGCAAGTCGAAGTACTGGGTTAAAAGTGTCGAGGTCGGCATCTGTGAAAAAACGAAGGTTATAGAAAAACCAGTAAGGTAAAAACCAGTGTGGGTTGATAAGAAATGTTTACGAAGGCTGAGAATGATTTTGCATTTGCTGATGTTCATTTTTGTCAAAATGAATTAATGCAGTGGCATAAGCGTAACGCAGTGTTCCTCAAACGTTTTCGATGAGACGCGTTTGAAAAAGTTGGTTGGACTTTCGACGCACCAGCGAAACGAATTGTTTTTTTTACTAAACACGAGCAAAAGCCTACGACACCCGGTATTCCCAGGCGGTCACCCATCCAAGTACTGACCGGGCCCGACGTTGCTTAACTTCCCAGATCGGACGAGATGGGGTGTTCTCAACGTGGTATGGTCGTAGGCGATTGCTCGCGCGTAATAACGCTTCTTATAGTTACGTAACAAAGGGTGCGCCTTTGACACAACAAACATCACCAGTCGTTTATCTGCGATGTTTTGTGAGCTATTATTAAAAAATCTAACCAGTCGTGTTTTCATAGAAATGAACAGTCGTGTTTTCATAGAAATGGTTCATTTCATTACAAATCATAGCTTAAGCTAATGTAACGGTCAAATTCTAGGTATTTTTTCTCATTCCGACACATTAACACGCGGCTTTTTTAAGTTTATGACAACGCTTATTATGTCTGTCATATTGAGTTAAAATGTTAATAAATTCGCGTTCAATGATGATAACGTCACTGCTTTATGTTTTTGTTTTTAGTAGGCTTGTCATCAAATAGCACATACTGTAGCTCGTTGCTGCAGTTGCACTACACTTGTTGTACAACGCCATTTTTGCAGTTGTAGTTGTACTGCTCCATAAATAATCCCCTCTTGTGCCAACCGTGGCAAGTGTGCCACACGTTGCCGACCCCTGCCAGGTATACCACATAATGAAAATCTAAAAGTTTTGTTTTCCTTGCCATTTTCCGCCCTCCCTAGCTTTTTAACAAGGGTTGTAAACGAAAGAAGAAAAACACGTGAGAACTGACCGTCGTCGGCTCTAGTGAGGGTGGACAATGATGGACCGGCTGCTTCGTCTTCGAAAAGTTGCAAGATGGCGCTGTGCTCGTTCCAGGGACTGTCCTCGTTAGTGGGTCTCCTGCCACCCCTGCCCCTCGCCACCGACACGCCCTCTTTCGCCAGTTCGTCTGAACAAAACACTTTGTTTTTAATCGACTGAAGTAGAATGTAAGGAGGTTTATCTGTGTAAACTGTAATTTGCCAATATCTTATTTTTACCATGGTTTGTACGATAACCCTCAACACGTCAGTTGGCAGTTTTTGATTCATTTCCTTTATTTTGTATTCTATTTTGGTCGCATTTGGAGATAATATAACACCTGATCATGCAGTTCGGCCTAAAATGTGCTGTGGTCATAGTAAGTCCGCCATCAAAAAGACATTTTTCTTTAGTTTTTTTTGGTCACTTTTTTAGTTTCGAATCCGTGATCTAACGATTGGTCGTGATTGTAGGGTCTTATGATCTATGTTTTAGAACATTGCTTCTTCAACATTTGTGGTTTTGTTTATCCCCACCATCGCGGACTGCATTGTAATTACCTATACGATACGAAAGTACTATCCCAACGACATAAAACGTCATATTAGTTACTGTACAAGATTTACTCTAGCTAAATTCCACAAAAACAGACAGCACCATATCACCACATCCAAAATATTACATAAGTGAAGGTTAGCAAAGCAAACAAACAAAAATTGAATAAACCGTTCACCCCCCTCGGTTTACCCTTGCAAAAATTTCAACCGCCTGATTAAGAAACACCGCATTTGAGACAAAAACATCCAGCACAAACTTAACAAATCGTACAAACTTAACACATATGCTCATCGCTGGTTTTGACAGCCAAGCGACCAGATCCCCGTCATAACAGCCGTTTAATGAACCACACTTAGGTCATGACCCCAGCTGGCGCATCATAATCGGCTACAGCATCGTCTGTAGTATAGGACAATCCCATGGGAACACTGTATAGGTTATACACGGCTTGTGGTGAGAAAGATGTCAATTATACGGTTGTGCCATGCCTTTCCCCCACCACAATAGACAATGTGTGACGCTGCATACGTCAAGGCGCGTAAAAGTCAATATCTTTGGGTGCGTCGTGGTATATTACACAGGCGCGCGTTGATGGTTGTAGCCGATTATATCGCAACATGAGTAACATTGGTTTTACTTAGTATATTATACATAGAGTTCGAGATTGCAAGTAAATGTACTTTTCCAACGAAATGTAACTAAGTGGATTTGAAATGGGTTTTGACATGAAGGCTTACACACGGCACAACTGTCAAGAGACAATTAATTCCAGCTTCGACACGTACAAAACGAAATACACCTTATTTTTATGCGATTCTCTAACATGCAATACGACCTGCCCGATACGATTAATGGAATTATTCACTTTACCCAACTCGCTACAGTAATAGATGTGCCCAGTGTATTACATATTGTAGTGTTGCTAGAAGGATAATTTTCACCATATTGCCGTTTCCATACAAACTACCACCCAATTTGAAAAAGCTTTTATGTTTTCTTGTTTTACATTGCTGGGACCATAGTTTTTTATGACATAATACCTTCTGCATGCGAACGCATGGGTCCTACACATATGCATAATTGTGCATTCGTTTTTTTGTCAAGAATTGTTGGGTACCGTGAATATGTGTACAACCTGAAGCACACACAGTAAAATGTCCAAGGCCTTGACGATCCATTACACAAACCTTTATGTTCGTTGAGAAGGTGAGACTTGAGACCACCGACGCGTTGCAGATCGAAATAATCGATTGAATCAGTGTAGAAGGATTCTGTAGGCACGTAACCGTCTGCAACCCAGTGTACAAGAAGTTAAACGAATGAACAAATGATCAAAACGTGATAACATGTTGGCGGACAAGAAGGACGTGGTTGCAAGCATAGAAGCGATTTGGGTTCATTCAACTGTGCTGACTGAGCACATTTAAAGCCTTTAGTACAAGCGTGCACAACCGGTCGTACAGTCGCTTGCGGTTGCGGATACCCATTTATGAGGCCGCGCACGTGTGTATTAAATTTATATATTGGCGGCCGTGAATTGTATTGGCAGTGGTTCCCAGCCGGGAAAGAATTCCTCCCCATGGAGAAACTTTATGAGTTAAGGGAAGGAATTTCTACTTGATAGTGGAGTTATTTATGATAAGAGTAGTATTTCTTTTTAGGTAGACCAGTGGTTCCAAACCTTTTATTATTACTCTATATCACTTCTTGTCTAGTAGGGGAGAAGTGAAAAGTTCTGCAATTGCAGCAAATAAGTTGAGAACAACTGGGATACCGTAACAGGAACAATGAGGACGAGAAAAAAAGCACAAATTTTGACATTTTCTTCGCACGTTTAAACAAGAGTTAATTGGATGAAAATAAATCACATTTCTTTTAATGTAGCTCATAAAACAACTTGGACTCACTGGCGGACTTTAATGCCTCTGATGTGGCCGGCAATAGCAAAAAGGCTGTGAAACCCTGCTTTAGCAGCACAGCAGGTCATAAGTGATTTAAAAAAAAGATTTTTTGAAACTGAACCTAAAGTCGACATGTATTTATATTGTCAACGTGGGCATGCTAACACTGTTTCCGATGGTTTGGTGAAAGAAGGCAAAAGCCTACGACACCCGGTATTCCCAGGCGGTCACCCATCCAAGTACTGACCGGGCCCGACGTTGCTTAACTTCCCAGATCGGACGAGATGGGGTGTTCTCAACGTGGTATGGTCGTAGGCGATTGCTCGCGCGTATCCACGCTTCTTATAGTGACGTAACAATCAACGAACCCATTAAACAAAAAACACTCGAAAAAAGGAATCGCGCTTGATTTCGATTTTGAAAGCTACTTACAACGCCACATTTTTACCATTATTGTTGCCGTGTTTTTACATTTTTTGCAGTTATCTGTTTACTGTTTTTCAGGTCAAAATCCATAGATTTGTTTGACTTACCTGCAGCTTTTACATATCCAGGTTTGGAGGTGGCTGATTTATCCCAAAGGTCACGAACGACGTCAATCAGACGTTGCATAAAAGAGTGGAGAACTATTGGTGGTGTGACCACAGTGTGCTCCGACTGCGAGAGAATCAACAACAAACTGTCACTGTGTTTACTTAGTACGAATGTTGCAACAGACAGGTATACTAATAGGTAGCATGCCAGGTCAGGGTGTTTGACTATTTTGTTGTTGTTTTAATCTATAATTTATCTATATTATTCTATTTTATTCTATGTTTTATTCTATAAAACAACACGTTTACATACCATTTACCCTTCGGGTACTCATAAAACGTCAAGTAATTTAACAAGTCACATTCCAATACATTTTTGAGCTAAGTTGAGCGACACATTTTTTATCGTTATCGTATTTTTTAAGTGCATTGCAAATGAAGCAACGAGCGACAGGGAGCGTGTGTAAACCAGACTTTTACAGACTGTAAAGATTATCCAGATAAATACAGAAACACAAATCAGTGACGTCCTAAACCATAGCACACCAAGTCATCCACATTTTAACGCAATTTATTTGTAAACTGGCACACTGCGTTCAACAAGTAGCCGACTCCTGATCTATACACCATAAACCAACGCTTTTCTAAACAGTCGAAACGTTATGGTGCTACACTTTCAGCTTTAAATTTTGAAAGACATATATTTCTAAATTTATTTTTAACACCAAAACTTACCCTGTGGACCGACACGACGTTTTCAAGATACTTGCGAAAATATTTCACGAACGCCCCGCTCACCATTCCCTGTAAAGAACAGCAAAAAAATGAAGGTCAAATTTATATAAGTTGTAAAGTAGTCAATATTTTAACAATTGAAAGCAGTGATTATCAACCGCGGCTCTCAACTATTCTTCATGTGGCTCTTATTAAACTGCTGTAAAAGCCAAGGATGCTTTTACTGATAAACCAGTCAAAAAGGGCAGAAATCTGCTGCAAGTTACTTTTTCTCGCAAAAAAACGGCTTAAATATTTGAAGAATCAATATATTATCGATGGCCATTGTCACCAACACGCAGTGGTAACACTTTGTTTAGATCTTATGGAGGATGATCGTTATCATACCGTTCCTTACAAACTTGAGGTTTCGGATTTGACTACGACACAAAATAAAGTTGTGAATCTGTTTTAGACCCTGTTTTAACCATGAGCTATGTTGAATGAGTGCATAGTAAAACGAAACGGCCGTCCACGATAAACTATCACCATTAAGGTCACCACGTAACCAGGTAGTGTACAGCAAAAACACAACGCATATAGCTGTTTAGATGAAATGATTTGGTTTGTTACAGCATGCGTATAGCTATAGAGCACAAAGTAGGAGGCACTAATTAACTACATGGAGATGTGCAAAACAGATTTATGCGGGGCAAGGCGTTCAACCCTTCGGCTTCCGTTTATATCACATTGATAAATCTTACCGGGACTTGTCCATCCAAGACCATGAGCTGCATGATTTCACGCTGTAGCCTCTTCACGGCTGCAAAACACGCACAAAAGTAAAATATATTTAGTGTCGTGCTGCGAAAATCCACGCAAGTTTAGGTAACTTTCGCCCGATATTGTCAGAATATGAAATTGTTTAAACAACTCAAGGTACAGATGGTGACACAACTTACTTGCTTTACTCACAAAACTGCTATTAAACCATTTGATATCACCACAGAGTTCTTGGGAAAATTTAAAAGCACCAACAAACAGTTTTAAATTTTATACGTTATTGCTTGCGGGTTTTCACCGAATGAAATCAACACTTACCTAACTAAATTTAACTCCTTATAATGCTTTTCCCATTAAACCCATAAAGCTTTGGTGACAATGCATAGCTATGAGGTTTTCATTCATCCATTAAACAGCTTTGCACCAATACTTTGACGGTTAACCACTTCAAGATTTAGTTAAACAGGGTAAACCAGTTTTGACCGCAGTAAAAAAAAACTAGAAAGCTTTGGTTTGGGACAAGGTTTGTGGTTGGGGGAAACTTACTGTCCATTTTTTCCTTCAGCTTCTCGTAGCCGCGTTCGTAGGTGGCTTTGGGGTCGCAGTCCTATAAGAACAAATATGCAGTGATCAATTGCATGCTGACAACTAAGCTGCTTGCTTGGCAAACATGAATTCCACTGAAATATCTATTTTATTTTTTATGAATGAAGACCTCGGCATTGTATGGTTACCGGGCTACATACGGTCCTTTGGTTGACTCTGAGCGATTCGTTAAAGCTAATTTGAAATTATACAATGAACACATTTGATTTAATAGGTGACATTTTTTGTAATGCAACCGCACTTTTTCATTGTTAAGGCATAACACACCCTCTTACCAGCTTGTCAAAACACTTAAATGCTTTTAAAAAAAATAGAATTAATATTAAGTAATTTTGCCCACCCCTGTTTCAAAAGTTTAAAACGTCATAAGAATGACAACACTTTTCACATCCGATATATCCAGGCTGTTATACGTTTACATAAAAATTAAACAGAAAACAAACGTTATAGACAAAGAGTGAATTTGAATCAAATCACACGCCACTTACCCTTCCCCACACCATCGGTATGAGTTTACTCAATCCAGCCTCCCTGTGTTTCGACACCTGCTTAATGTGGAACAACGCCGGGATTTCAGAATGGCGGTCGAACGTGCGATCATCGGGTTAAGAAAAATGTGCGTCACCATGGCAACCGCAAAGGTCACGTGTCGAGTTGTATTTTGACGTGGCGCATCTTAGAGACAGGGCGTTTTTGAAAAAGGAAACACGCCCGAGGGCTGATGGCCTTTTAATCGCGCCCAAACACTGTTTGGATTTTATATTTTATATTACAACAAGCCGCGTTTGTATTTTATAATGGGCGCAAAAGTAAGTTTTTATCACAAAAACGTCGTAACACTTGTTGGGCAAATCTAATTCTAAACCTATCGTGGGGAACAACAGCGAAAAAGGGGCTGAAAATCATATGCGCCCTCCTCAAAGGGAACCCATAGTTACCAATGTTTGAAAACGCGACTGCCTCGAACTACAGCGGCGCAAGACCTTAATACAAGTCATTCGTCCCTCACAGTACGGCTAAAACGTATAATCAAGCCGTTGTGTAACACAGGGCCCACCAACGTTGCACACACAACTACATTTCCGCATTTATACAACAGATATTTTGGGAGTTTTCGTAGCAAAGGATATGAGCAATGTAGGGCGAGGTTGCGCCTGGTTTGCTTGTGCTTGAAGAGACCGAGCATGAAGGTAAGGTTGCGAGTTTGATCGTGGAAGTCGACGTGGACGGGTGAAGAGCGGTATCTTCTCAATACACATCCGAAAACCAGGTTGATACAGTCACGTGCTTCGCGACCCTGATTGACAGCAAAAACATGTGACGATGTGATTCAGTAGTTTTTAAATTATTTGCATAACGCTCCACCCTGGATCTTGTTCGATGACTCGCGGACAACTAAAAATTTAGATCACAATTCAGCAATGCTTTGTGTGTGCCACAATCACGCCTTTGTTACTTTTGACATCACAAAGCAGTATTGCCCGGTGGTTCCACAAAGGTCGCAATCCAATTTGCACGTTAAACGTATATTCAGAATATATCAGTAACAGTCCCTCTATAACATATAACATCGACTAAGAGAGACAAATCGATTTAAACGGACCCGAAAACCACTGGTGTAATAAATAGGTGCTGAGAAAAATCGAGTTCAAGGACAACAGAAGTTTGATTACAGAGATAGTTTTTACTGCGCCCAAACAAAGTTAGCCCGCGATGAAATTTGAACCCATAACCCCAGGGTCTTTGAGAGGGGTCCAGCAGGTACAATGCTCCGTACATGTGGTCTTCGAAGGGGCCTATATGACCGAAGGACTGTTTTAAGCGGTCGGCAACCTTTCCCAAGCCTCGGGTCAAAACCAAGATCAGCATGGTCTCTTAATTTTCCACAATGCCCTTTTTCTATGCTGATTATGACAATGGTAAAACTTACGAATTTCGGGTATTTTATTTATATTATCTCCTTATTTAGCTGTATATTCACTCTAACCAAAGTAAACCATAGCTTGTTCCCACCCATAAGGTACAGTTTTTCAAGTATACATTTTGTAAAGGGGCTGCGGACCGTACGTTGCCGACCCCTGGTTTAAATGAAGTGTTCACATGTAGTTTAAATGTGTTAAAAGCAGTGGCGTACTTTTATCCGTTTGAAAAACATTATAAATTGTTATCACGATGAATTTAAAACAGGAACATAATAACTTCGACCTCTTTGTTTACTGTAGCCACAAAGTTTTAGAGGCTTCAAATAGGTTTGTACAGCCATAAAAAATTTTCTTGCAGGTAATGACGACCCGAAACTAATGCCTGGTGCCTGAAAATTCTGCATTGAATCAGTCGCTACTTACATCCGCGTATTGCCACAAACAGCTGAGGATTGCGTGCAAATCGTGGTACGGGTCGACGCTGCTCGGGTAGTCACACAAAGAGTAGAGGAACGGAAGAAGGTAGCACTCAACGTTGTATGGAGTTTTCTGCAACAACGGTGTTGAAAGTTAGGCCCAAGCGCTGTGGTGAACATGAGTTAAGGTTCGGTGGTTATCACTTACCATAAGCGGCCCAAGCAGTTGCACGATATGAGCAAGAATTACTTGACGACTGACGTTATCCAATTGACGGTCCAAGTCCTGAAACACCAAGATCATTTCAGGGTTTTGCCCCTTACTGGAACACATAGCATTTTAACAAAACAATATAAATCTTACTGCAAGAGATGCCCGGAGCTCGGGTGAAAAAAACATGTTTTTAAGCAACTTTGTCAAAAACACGAAGCTTGTAATTTAAGTTTCGCCACAAACAGTATACGTTTGTGCATGTGATTGTGCGTCAGAGTTACATGAAATGTGCAGCCACACCGCACATCAAGTAACCACATAAACTCACCGGCTTGCGGCGCGACAACCTATGTAGAGATTCCAGACAGCTGACCAAGTACTGGGCCTCTTCGGCGTCCGCTGGAGGATCCTGGAAGAATGGAGATGAATGTGAAAAGCAAATAAACTCATTACTAGGGATTAATTTCAACATATCTATGAATGTTTTAGTGTCATAACGTGCAACGATTAATTTTAGTTTGATAGATGCTAAAACTAAGAGATCTTTCCATCGTTACGTAATCAATTAAATCCTAGTCGCTGCAACGAAAAAAAGCTTTTTAGGGGAACACGATAGATATTTTACACTTTCTGTGTTTCTACATGTGTTGCTATTTATAATGTACCCACACCATTGCGGTATCTGGGCGCAGCTATAAAACTGAAATATAGACAAGGTTCATGATCTATAGTTTCCTCTAGTTACGTAACTAGGCAGCAAATCAGTGGTTCTAAACACCTTTTAGTTCCAGGGCCATATACGAAACCTCAAACAGGGAAACTCNCGGTCTAGTCTGTTTTATGTTTTCGAACACTCGTTCGTAGAAAATTGCTCCAAATCATGTGGACAATCATAATTCGCAGCAAAAATAGCGCAAAGCCAATCAGCGCTGTCTAATATTTACGACATTTGCTCGTTCAGGACATACGGACGCACGTTCTGAGAGATCAAATTACGCCTTATATACGACTAATCGCATCGTCCAAGTTGCACGCGCAAAACACCAATCGAGTGGCGGCTATATTTAACCCAGACGTGTTGCTGGAAACATACACGGTTGTCGGTTGCTGTCGAGATGTTGTGAGCGTGTCAAAGTTGGCCAGACCGTTTTGTGGTGGATAATATGGAAACGTTTTTGATGGATCGTTGCATTTCGTTCATTGTTTTAGTTTTAGAGGGAAAAACGCCAGAAAAAATAGGGTTGATGGTGATAAAATGTAGCATGAAATATTTGATAATCTCACATCACATTTTTTTGCATTTTACTATAAATGTTTTTATTTTAAGCAAAAAAACTTGTATAAAAAGAATATCTATGCATAAAGAAACAAACACATAGCATGCGTTTGAACGATCGCTGTTATTATTATCGTTTTTTAACTTGGCCTTACACATGTTTGCGATTCTCATATTTACTATTTACTACCTCGTTAAGGAGTTTTTAACATTTCAGAGCAAAACAAATGCAAAGGGAGAAACATATCTATAATTAAACAATTAAATGATTTAACAATAGTGGAATTTTGGTACGTGTAGCGACGGCCTGAGTGTCCCAAGAGGACATGCCTCCTCTGATTTGAAACCGCAGTCAGTCGCTTGCAAAAGAAAACTACCTTTGCTGCATTTGGATACCATTGGATCAATGGCCATTACTGCCACGCACGTGTGCATTGAACAGGAAAAAACAGGCCGTTATGAAATCTACAAGCGGCAATAGTTTGATTTGTAACTCTAGTGAAAACTTAACAACCTTTTCAACTATGACAGATGCAAGAAAGAAAGTATTCCCTAAAACATCCAAAGTATAAACTTGTTATAACAGGCTGCAGTTTAATTAAAAATATTTAAAGAATCAATGTTACAAGTCAAATCCAGCATATAAATAAAAGCAAAAAAAGCAGGCATGTTAATTTTGGTTACACTACATAAAGCTTAGCTTGCGCAAGGCAAAAAANAGAGCAAAACAAATGCAAAGGGAGAAACATATATATAATTAAACAATTAAATGATTTAACAGTAGTGGAATTTTGGTACGTATAGCGACGGCCTGAGTGTCCCAAGGGGACGTGCCTCCTCTCATTTGAAACCGCAGTCAGTCGCTTGCAAAAGAAAACTACCTTCGCTGCATTTGGATACCATTGGATCAATGGCCATTACTGCCACGCACGTGTGCATTGAACAGGAAAAAACAGGCTGTTATGAAATCTACAAGGGGCAATAGTTTGATTTGTAACTCTAGTGAGAACTTAACAACCTTTTCAACTATGGCAGATGCAAGAAAGATAGTATTCCCTAAAAAATCCAAAGTATAAACTTGTTATAACAGGCTGCGGTTTAATTAAAAATTTAAAGGATGAATGTTACAAGTCAAATCCGGTATATAAATAAAAGCAAAAAAACCAGGCATGTTAAGTTTGGTTACACTACATAAAGCCTAGCTTGAGCAAGGCAAAAAACATGACTTACCTCTCCATACTTTGTGTTGCACCTTGAAGTCCACTTTGCTTCCCTGTAGCCATCATATGCATATGAGTGCTTGGTATCACCTGCACCCTCATCACGATTGAATTTACAGGTGGATGTGCACCAGCCGATTTGCATGAGACCAGATGTTCCTATCTGCACTTCATACATCCACTTGCCTGAAACAAGTCAAAATCAAATTTTGGTTAGGGCAGTGGAATTTCCACTTCAAAGTAAAGTTATTCATGATAAGTGTAGTATTTTTTTTGAGGTAGACCAACTTTTTAATATTGCTTTTTATCAATTCTTGTCTAGTGGGGGGGAGAATGAACATTTCCAAAATAAGCAAAGGGGGAATGCATCAAAAAGGTTGGGAACCACTGGTTTAAAAACATAACATTTTAATATGTGACTTAATACCAAACTCAATAAAGATGTCTAAGGTATTTTAGATATTTCATCTGTTATATTTAATTTTTACATTTTAAGTGCAAAACAAATGCAAAGAAAGGGTTTAACAGCATTTTAGATAATTTTGGGCTGTTCCATTTTTCAGGGCAACAAATTTAAAGAAAGGGGCAATGATATTTAAGGTAACCACTTTTTAAAAATACAGTAAATTTTCAAAAATAAAGTAATGAAAACTAAAGTAAACTCAAAATCACATTAACACCAGAACATACCAAACATTATAAGTTACACCACAAGTACCAACAAATCAATAGTAGTTAAGTCTAAGAGTGTTTATTGTGGCCAGACAACATTACCGACAACATATTTAAAAGGACAAGCCACACCCGTACATACCTTTGTATACACAGTGCGAGGCCTTTACCGAATGAAAATTGGAGTTTCCGATCACGGCCAGGCTGTCACCAGGCACTGTATCAAGTGGATGGCCTTGTAGACTTACATCATTTCCAGTTCCCAATCTGCCATTGCTTGTCACTGCAAATGACAGCTTTGTTATTCAGCAAAAGAAGACCAGTTCAAACATTGTGATACAGGGATGATTTTAATTCAAAATTATGTTTTTTGGACTTTTGTTGCGTAAGACTTGAGCCGTGTAATGATGACCAAATTAAAAACCTTTTCAGTAATAAGTGACAGGAAATGGATTACAGCTGTATTGTTTATGTTTAGTGCTTATTTTTTAAGAATACAGGTTATTATAATTAAGCCCACATTATAAAGAAATGAATTTATCTTGACAAAATTAGTAAAAACAAGTTGGTTATTCAAATATTTAAAATGCCGTACCATCTGGGGTAACTGGGTGGGGAACATACTTCTGCTTCTTTTCCCAGAAATAGCCACCCTTTCTTCCAGAACTGCTTGGAGAAGATTTTGAACCTACGAACATTAATGGTGTTCCAGTTGCCTAGCATTTAAACCAAATACCACAAACAAAACTGTGGTAAACAAATGATACATTTTTTTACATTTTGGAAATGTCTTGCTATTTTGCATGTACATGAATAATGTAGTTACTTGTCAATTAGGTACACAGCAGACTTACTGTGAGCAACTGCAGCACTGCTCTGCGCTACACTTGGAGAGATTCCACCCAAAGCAACATTGATATGATTCTCAAGATTGGAAAATCCCAGCATCGAATTTCTGCATTTCATGTTTTTGTGTAAAGTATGATGTTTAAGATAAGGGCAATTAAAGTAAGTTGAAATAATGCATGGTACAAAACTAACTTGCTATCCAAAGGGGAACTTTTCTTGGTTGAAAAGACACTGCGAAGAATTTCGTCCAGACCACTGGCTGAGCCTGAAGTTAAAAGTCAATTTTGTGATAAAAATAATAGTTGGTAGGGAAAATTGGTTTTGTTACTTTCAACAGACAATTACAAACAAGCATTTTATTGAAATAAATAAATCATGCTTTGGCACACCACAAATTTTGTTTTAGTAAATCTCATTAAAAATTTGGCAATGTGTTACACTGGAGTGGAAATTTAGTCTATTTGTTTATGAAGTACTTCCATACACATCACAACAACATCTATGGTGCTGGTATGTAGGTAATATTATTCACAAAATAACTAATCAGCTTTGTTTTAAACTGGCTAATCACATCATTTGAATCATAACTGTAAATGAGTCTGTCATTGGATTCAATCCACCATTGCACATTTGCCACTTAGTTGCAGTTGCAACATGACTAACCACACGAATTACAGCATTCATGTGACATACATTTTTGTTTCCTTGATTCCAGTTTCTGTTTCATAAAAGTTGTCCGAGTTGGAGAAATCAAACTGCTGGAAGCCATGGTAACAATTATTACCCAACCCTACTAATAGTTGCAAATCGTATGTATTACCAGTTGTGGTCTGACTCCTCAGACCGACAAATAAACTAAACCTTGAAAGCAAACAAATAAAAACAGATCAAAATCAGCTTTGTAAATAGTGCTTGTATAGGCTACAATCTGGCTAAAATATAACTTGTATTAGTTTGAAACTTCAACATTGTCATTTGGTTTCAAAGATAATTTTTTTGGCATTTAACTAGCAAATCTGATTACATTTAAGTATAAATTTTACCAATTGAATGTGTACCACTAAATTCGTTGTGTTTTTTAAACACGTATAATAGCTTTTTCAACAAAGTCACAACTAAAACCACACTGCATCATAGCTGCCGACTTTATGATTAATCAATCTCCATTCAGTTATTTAGAGTGTTCCTTCATGTTTACAAACATAAAGTCAGATTTCATGTGTTTATATACATCCCAATGTCCCAAAAAAGGAAAACTTTTTAAAGGAAAAACAGCAGATTATTGCACAAAGCGGTGTCAACAACAAAATGCGTCAATGGTGTCAAAAACAGGAAGCAGTTAAAACCAATGTTTATGTTTTCCTCCTAATTTTACTTACTTACTTGGGGCATTTATATTTATTTACTTGATATAATAATTCCATCAAAACTTTTTCAATTTTTCTGCACAAAATGTTACTAATATGGTGTTTCAAAGCATTATGTCAACATAAATGTGGTTTAAAACCTAAGAAAATGTATAAGCTTTAATCACAGAATGTATACAAAAACAAAAAAGCAATTTAACAGTGTCAATTCACAGTTTGCAACACTGAAAAAAACACACACAAAGTAATTGGTTGACACTTATGTACCACATCAAGTAACACAAGAACAGTAACCTGGTTTTGTAAACCACCGATATAAACCCTGACTTTGTTTGCACTACTGTGACAACCAATCGTCGGCGTCTGGACATTTTAAAACCAGCAATGAGATGGAAAGAAGCATATTTGAACTAGTCACAACCATACGAAACAAGAGACTTTATTACAAGATTTAGAATTCACTCACAACCCTAGTATCACCTAGGTTCTCTAGTTCCTGCGTAATCAGAAAAGCCGGTTTTTCATTATCAAACCGAAAGTGTACACAGACACCGTCACTAGACGACGCTCTTCACAATGGACGTCAATCAAAACTTATCACCAGCTGACAGATCCTTACATAGATATCATCGATTAATAAATTACTAAACCTCAAGTTCTTTTTAGCAATAAATACGGGCCGAATAATACACTACGTTTAAAAAAGTAACCTAATTTATTCTTTGAAGTAAATTAAATGTGTACTTGGACTAAACAAGTGGCTTTCTGGAATAAATGAATCATGCGACAGGCATAGGTTAAAACCGTACTTCCCTTTGTCACGCTACCAACTTTTCATGTCAAAAAATGTTAGGGCATTTGGTAGAAACGAAACTAAATTTGTAAATGCGGTATTAGTACAAACAAGCAGTCTCCTAAATTAAGTTGACCACCCAGTGACCAGCACACGTGTTAAACTTATAAGCTTATCAAGTTTTACACAACCTGAATTCGTTTTATGTGAAAAACAAATATCACAGATGTTTCAACTGCTAATTCACTATGCCGTAACAGACCTCGCTGAACAAACTGGTTGGCAAAATAAAAGCAGGGAGATTCTTTAAGTGCATAGCAAAGTACGTGTTTATTGTGAGCGGGGACAGAAAGAATAGAAACAAGTCCAACGAAAAATCTGTGCCACAGGGCGACACCGCGCGGCCGCAAATAAATGAAACTTTTTTACTACAATTATAATAACGGTTCACGCACACCTCTCAAGGGTTCAAATAAATTATATGTTAACAATTAAAAAGTTGCCGATCGAAAGAAAGTAAGCAAAAACGTGGCACAATTACACACACAAGGCATGGCCACAGACAATAACAGTGACCTGCTTTGGCAAAATACGTTGTAAAGACAAAAGTAGTCAGAGAGTTAGGACAAGTTTAATGGTCGTAAGTCAGTAGCCACAAGTGGTGGAAAAACTGATCAACTGAAGAATACCTTGCGGTATTTGTTCTTAACCAGGGGTCACTCGTACAGGGTCATTAGGCTTAGCTACATAGATACATGATAAATTACTTTTCAGATATTACAGGGGATGCAAGAAATGGTTGGTGAAAAGGTCGTTTTCCTCTCGTTTTGTTCAGAAAGGGGGGTATGCGTAGTTTTGTTATTGACAAATTACAAGCAAAGTTTGCGTTTGAATTACATGATGGTTGTAGCCGGGGAGACGGTGTAAACTTCGCACAAACCCTCGAGAAAGAAAGCTACTGGCGTCTCGAGCGGTACTCACAACGTAAAAAACGAAAAAATTAACCGACATTGGACATTCGCGATACACCAGGGATGAAAAAAATCGCTCTGAAAAATTGTCATCGTACAGTGAACAGCGCGGGGGGGGAAGAAAAAATCAAGAAACAGCGCGGCCGGCAGATCGCTACTTGTGTGCGTAAGCAGGCGGTGGAGGCCGCACTGGCTCTTCAGCAGTCTGTGTCACGTGATTCAGCGGGATCGTCTCGCCGTCCGTCCTGTTGTTTCCGTTCTGTGCCTGCGTAAACGTGCTTGTGCGCTGGAGAAGCGGAGCCCCCGCGCCGTCGCCGTTGGTTTCACCGTCGAAAACGATCGGTGTCCCTGGCTTAAAGTGAAGACTCGAATCGCCGAACACGTCGCCGTTGCCTTGGCGATACGGCGAGCTGGGCGATACCACCGCTGCTGTTGCGGCGGCGCTTTGGAGTCGCTTCTTGTCCTCGCGTTTCCGCTGGGCGGCGCTGTTGGTGCGGCACTTGAACACAGCGAAGGCCACCAGCACAACGATGCAGGCTAGCACCACGGCTATTATGATGATACTCGTTGAGCCGTCGCCGCCCGCTACTTGTATTGTGTCTTCGCCTGTTGGTGTGCCAGAGCTGGTCGATGTGCTTGTTGGAACAACTTTCGGGGCAAGAGATTTGACTGTTGCAGTCGGCGTGGTCGGCGTCGTTGTCACAACACAGGAGTTCTTGGGCATGAGCTCGATTGATGAAACGGAAAACCCAGCGTTGCTGAATCTAAAGAAAAAATCATGTGTCAAAAATCAAGGCTGAGACCTAAAGGCCAATGTACGGTCGTTAATAAGTCAATGCCCTGATCTTTTCCGAGTTAGAGGAATTTATTACACACTAAACCGCAGTTCACTTTGCTTTATGACCGCATTCCCGGAGAGCGTCAAGTGTTTTACTGGAAACCTACAAGGTTATGACTTTGCCAAAGGCATTTCAAAGTGACAATATCCTTTGAAGATGAACTGCTAATGCCGCATTATTGAAACAGAGTTCAGGCACACAATATCCGGTTTGGAATGACTGAACAATAAACATTCAAGTCAAGATACTCTTCTGAAATGTTTGGTAGTTTTGACAAAACGTTGCTTTCTAAAATGCTACGTGGTTTCCGAAAACGTAAACGCAGGTTTTTACATCAGTGTTGATCAAATGGAGATTTGTATTTTCTCAAGCTACAGGCACAATGTCAAACCACAATAAATCACAGTTCAGTTGGCGCCTTCAGGACCGCTGTTCCAATCGGTTTTAGCGACTACATGTTGCCAAATGGGGATAGAGTTTCATATTGCTAAGTGCTAGTGATTGTGGGGAGTCTTTCACTGAGGGTTATTTGCGTTCGAACATTTACAAACTTGCGGCCAGCGTCAACAGCGAGAGTCGAGAACACAATGGGTCGCGACTATTGTCGTTTATTGAAATTGCCCACAGCAAAATTGCGACAAGGAATTCTGAAGCGGTTGGTAACGTCAAAGTGCTGAATTTTTACAGCTTTGGGTCCCTGAACCGCCCGGAACTTGGTGTTGATTTTTGTTAGCTTGTAAATATTTTAGCTAGTGTTGTGTGCGTCAGGGAAGAAAAACTACCCAAACCAAAGGTTTATTCGGACCTGAAATCCTACATACCCAAACAACTTTACAGAAATAAGTCATCTCGGATATATTTAAGGGGTCAGTGCCGGACACTAAAACGAGTTAGTTAGGATAGAATAGAAATCTAACACCACACATTTTAATTCATATATTGTGGTTCCGGTTCACTAACAGTTTCCAGCTGGCTTTTGAGTTCCCCATGTCAGTTTTGACAAGTTTTGTAAAATTTCAACAGCAATTTTAGAGGGACCGTGACATACTGATTTGTGATGTCACAAGTAACAAGATCGTGGTTGTGGCGCACACAAAGCATTACTGATATGTATACGTGTGAAGGCAATATTTTTATGGACTGCGAATCATCCTTAAAATGACGCCAGGGTCGTTATGCCAGTTTTTTAACCACTAGTGTACACTACAGGTATCACGAAATATTGGAAAAACATTATTTTAACCCAAAATTTAACCCCTTTGCTCACAACACCCATTCTGCGAACCAAACTATATTTCACTCAACAAAGCTTACTTTTCGTTCAACTGAGGTCTGTAATCTCCGAGTTTGAGTCCAAGTGACTGGATTTCAACGAAGGGACAATGTATCTCGGATGCTAGGGATGTGTTGTACCATGTGAGGATCACTGATCCCGCTTGGAGAGGAAGCACAAAGAAGTTGCTGGAATCCGAATCGCCCATAATTGTTCGAATTACTTCCAGAAATCGAGAAGTTTCCACTGATGTAAAGTTCTAAAAGAACAAAATGATGCTAGAGTTGCTAATAAAGTTAGCCATTTTATTTTTTGAGAACTAAAGGCGCAGTATAAGCTTGTATTTGTATGTCTGAGCTTATTTTTTGTACGAGCAATATCGTAGCCAGCCCAAAATTTTAAATTCGCCAAATATTTTTGAGAGTAACTTAGAGGTTTTCTCCAGGGGTAACCAACCTTAATGTACAACTTACAAATGGGGGGAGGGGGGGGTGAACCCCTTTTCGCCCCCTTGGCTACGAGCTATGTGCAGTTTATATCCGGGTAAAAACAATACCCGGGCATGTTACAGGTTAGAAGATATTCTTAAAATTGNTACCATGTGAGGATCACTGATCCCGCTTGGAGAGGAAGCACAAAGAAGTTGCTGGAATCCGAATCGCCCATAATTGTCCGAATTACTTCAAGAAATCGAGAAGTTTCCACTGATGTAAAGTTCTAAAAGAACAAAATGACGCTAGAGTTACTAATCAGTTTAACCATTTTATTTTTTGTGCACTAAAGGCGCAGACTTTTATGAGCTTGTATCTGTATATCTGAGCTTATAGCCATAACGATTTTTCGTATGAGCAATATCGTAGCCAGCCCAAAATTTTAAATTCGGCAAATCTTTTTAAAGGTAACTTTTCTCCAGGGGTAACCTACCCTGATATACAACTTATAAATTGTGGGGGCCCCCTAGGCTACGAACTATGTGCAGTATATTTGCGGGTAAAAAAATACCCGAGCATGTTAAAGGTTAGAAGATATTTCAAAATGGTACCTCCAACACGTAGTTCTCAATTTTAGCGACAAACGCGTGATTTGCTTTCTTCTCCATCCCCATGCCTTGCGTCGGAACAGCAACATAAACCTTCACTTTCATGCGATCCGAAAACGCCCCGTCTTCCTTGTTCACCGCAACCAGACCCCCGTTCCATATCCGATGAGTGGAATTATATTCATCCAGCGCCAAAATGTCCACGGTCGTCGGCAGCACGACAAGCGAAGATGCTTTGGGGTCTATTGACACCCACAGGGGTAACTCATCGCCCCAAGCTTGCAAAGCATATCGGATGGAAGCAGGTGACGCTACAATAAATTTCGCTTCAGGAATTCTTGCGCGGCTTTCTTTTCCCACCGATGCTGGTATTTTCAGTTCAAAATCGCGATCTATGAGAACAGGTCTCTGGACTGTTTGGATAGTCGATTTTGTCGTTTTTGTTGTTTGGGGCTTTGGTGTTGTTGGAGGAATGGTTTGTTTAGTTATAGTGCTTGTGGTTTTCGGAAGGGGTTTTGGGGTAATAGGTGGAGGACTAGGCAGCTTTGTTTTTTCTGTTGCCGTTGTTACCACAGCCTTACTCGTCGTCGACGCTGTTGTGGGTTTGGCGGAGGTGATTTTAGGGGGCGGCGGGGTTATAATCGGGGGCGACATGGACGCGATGTCCGGCGTCTCGGTGGGGGGTGGGGCCTCGCATGGGCCGAAAAGCGCGATTTTAACCGATTTCAGCTCGAAATGTGGCGCCATGTGGAGTTTGAACTCGTCCGTGGCCTTTGACCTTTGGTTGACCTCGTCGGTCAGGTGGTTTCCCGTCATCGAGAACCACATATGGTCCAGGGCATCACGTTCGCACTTCTTTCGGTTGCCGAGGTCGTTACGGAACCACGTGACCGTCATTTCGGCTCCGTTCGGTTCCGCTTTCACGACGGTGAAGTGGCCCGGTGGAGCCACGTGGATAAATTCGGCTCCCAAGCCTTTAGTTAGGCTCCGCGCAAAGACAGATGGAAGTGCTAATTCGATAAAGGCGTCAGTGTAGGACGAGAAGTACATGGTGAATCGGTGGTTAGTCGGACGCAAGCGATTCACCAGGTTCACCACGAACGTTGTCAGTCCGGATTGCTCGGAACTGTCCTCGGCCATCACATTGAAACTTGGGTCCTCTTTCTGTAAAACAAGGTTCACAGTATAAAGGTGTGCAGAGTTTCAGAGCATTTTTGGCTTTGCAAAAGAGATCGAAATATTTGCACCAATTCCAGGGCACAGCTGGGTGAAAATCGTTTATTCTAAATTTAGCAAGTCAAGCGTTTCTAAATCAAGTATTACTTTTTTCGTATTGGAACAGGGAGCAATATGTTTTTGCCAAAATGTGCGCAGAGCCAAATTTCAGATAAGACGAACCAATTTTACAAGTTTTACTCATATCCCACACAGATTTGTAGGTACAGTTTTTTCTCTATACCTTACCTCAGAGTTACGGGGCGGAACACCGTACAAAGTCTGTGTGTCCGTGTCAAGCAGCATCCAGGAGTCTGTTCCAAGTTGATTGACGAATGGGTTGAACGTAGCCAAGTCAACCAGACTCAGTTGCAATGCTCTCGTGTTTCCGTCTTCCTTGTCATAGAAGGCGGCGGCCGGGATCTGGTACTCAAAGTAATTGCCCCGCGGAACTCGAAGATTTTCCAACCCGTCGACAACTCGCGGGGCCGAACCCGGTCCGGTTTGGCGAGTATCGAGATCATGAAACCCGGGTGTTGATGGGACGATGGCGCTTGAAATACCTGGTGTAGAGTCGACCTGTCGTTTCAGTCTTAGACGACGTTTTTTGGTGTCAACGGTTTGTTGTTTACGATCGCCTAGACGTAAGCTCTCCCTGCGCGTAACGCACAACATATAGGTTAATTTGAAGAGCTCTCTTCACGTGGGGCTCGAACCCACGACCGTTGGATCAAGAGTCCAAAGCTTTACCGACTAGCTGGGCACAAGATATCATGGAAATGCAATACACACCAACGACAAAACTAAACGAAACAGTGAAAGCCATCGCTTCTTTGGGGCGATAGTTTGACTTAATTTTGATGTTTCGAAAATATAGATTGTGATTGAACGAAACATTACTTTATTCGTGTTTTTAATTCCGGAAATTTGGGACATCTTTCAAAGACTTATTTTCACCATCACAACTAACCTCGTATTCCCAAGATGTTGTAGGGGCACAATTTTCACCGCCGCCGGTTTTCGATTCTCGACTCGCCACTCGACGACGTCATAGCCCAAATCACGTGACAGCTCGCCACTGGCGGCGCTCTTTTCCACCTCGTCCAAACTGGGGAGCTGCGACGCGTCACCGCCGCATGCAATCGGCCACGACAAGTAGACTCCTGGGCGCTTGGACGGTAAACTCGCTGCGTTGCCTCGGCCAGACATAAACGCCACTGTCCCGGCTTTTGGAAGAGTTTCTATGGTTACTGTACGCGGATTGGCTACATCGGGCCGGGACACGGAGGTGCACAGATTTTGGATTAGTCTTATTCGGTTTGTCGGGGAAATTTGATCCGGCGAAACTTGTAGAGATATCACCATGGTGACGACAGGCTCCGTGGGCAAGCAGTGAACTGGTCGCTCCTGCGGGCTCCAAAGAAGCTTTCCCTGTTCATTTTGGAGCGGGTTTTCGACGACGTGGATCGAGCAGGGCACGGTGAGGGCGATTTCGTTTCCGTGACGTAATGTTGCCACAATGTGATGGTCGCGTCCCACATGAGGCGCCAGAGGGACTCCTTGAAGTGTTGATCTGTCGCGAACAATCCAGTCGCGTGTTTCAGATGTAAAAATCTGAACCTGTAAGAGAAAATACCCAATTTTGGTTACTAGTGGCTATATAGCAAGAAATAAAACTAAAAAACGTAGTGCATACGCATATACAGGGAAAGTGCTATGACTATAAAGTCAGTATAATCGAATACGTAAAGCATCAGCCCAAAAAGTTGTGGTTGTAAGACTGAATCGCACAGGTTCTCTCTTTTCCCACTCTTTGCAACAATGGACTGTTGCTCACTTTGACACTTAAGATTCATACTATTAGCAATAACACTGTATTTCACTGCATAAAGATCAAAAAACAGGTTTGCTGCGTTTACAGCATGCTTATGCTTTACTGCTATAAATTCGTAACCTTTATTTCCCCTTGTGGTAAAAGGTATCTCATGTTCGTGTAAATATATTAATGTAGTTGCATCGCGTTCCAAAATTGCCGGCTTTAATTATTTAATAATACCGAAGCCAGTTCTCCAGACCACGCATTAATGCTGCTTTACAGAGGTGTAATGAATTTTTAACGAAGGTCAATTGCTACAGTGATCTTTTCGCTGTCAATAACGCGGTAATTTGAATGCTCAGTTACAATAGACTTTACGCGCTGCTGATCTTTGCTATTGACACAAACACATACATGAATGCCTTCTTGGTATTAACAGAGCTTTGCCGATATTCATGGCAAAATTGAATACCGTTGTTGGTAATACTATGCGTTTTGGGGGCCAGTGGGTTAACAGGTGAGTCAACCGGGGTCAAAAGTTACAGTGCAAAACTTCTGACACCCATCTACTAAGTATCTAATTTTAAGGAAGTTTGGACTATTTTTTTGAACAAAAGGTAGGAAAAAATACCGGTGTCAGACAGAGGAAAACAAACAAATTAAAAACATACAGAGTAAAAAAAATATGACCATTTTGTTATGCGTTTCGCTTAGCAAAAACACAAGTTAAAAATTTCGATCACTTCTAACTTTGGTACTGTACACACAACAGATTCGAACTTCTTTTCAGAAGCCACATCAGTCCCACAGGGAACAAATCGTTAGCATCCCGTCAGGTTTGGTCAATCTGTTCACTGAGGTTGTCGTGAGCGGCCCGTTTGAAAGTTGCGACAGCATTTCGGTTAAGTGACTTTACACGGCGAAAGTGAAACCGACCACCGTCTCCCCGCCCATGCCCTGGCTGCTTTGAAGCAAAACGATGTACTGGTGTAATGTTACGGGGAGCGACGAAACGAGACGACCCATGACAACCATCCACAGTCCCCACGCGAACAGCGCCGATTTGCCGAAGCGAGGAAAACAATCACAACAGGAAACTGCTTTGTACACGTTAACATAATCTACCCTATGAGGACATACTTTTTTAAATTGGCCAAACGTGTAAGGATCCTAATAACATTTTTAAAAGGAGATCTAGTTTTTGTGCTGTTACCGTTTTTCATCAAGCAGTTGATGGTCAATAGTTTAAAGCAGAGGTGTGCAACCTGCGGTCCCCCGCGGGCCAAATGCGGCCCACGAATGGAATTTGTGCGTCCCGCGAAACGATTTCTGTGCAGTACTCTTGACCGATTTAAAGCCCTTTGGTTTTTCTGTCATGCAATAAAACAAGGTCAACTCATGTTGAATAAAGGTGCTGCCCGCGGCCTATTCCGATTTACCCTTCAACAACAAAGGTTGCATACCCCCGGTTTATCGGGATGTCGGTTTAAGAACATTCACGAAAAAGGTGCTTTCAGTTTTGTACGTGAGGTGTGTATGAATCCGCAAAGGGCAACTGAAACCGCGTCAGGAACCGTTTTTGGTGGAAGAAAACGAAACACTAATAAAACGAATTTACGACAACAAAAAACAACACAGATGTTGCGGTTCCGGGGTTCGGCGCCGAAATAAGACAAATCGAATCAGAAAGCGAATCGTCGCGGGTCAACACACACGCAATGCACCAGATTGTTCCGCTATTGGCGCACTCACTTTCCTGTCGGATCAAATTTGACACCTGGGGGCGGTCAAGCGCAACACGTATCAACATTGGGGCACACAGGCGCGTTTTGCCTGCATGACGATCAGATTTAAACAAACGATTACATGAGAAACAAACGACGCACAAAATCCTTGCTTTGTGGCTATGGGTTTAGTGTGAAAAGTAATACAGCGTTTTTGCTGCAACAGTCAACCAATGCGGAGCGTCATATTCAATACCAATGCAGGTAATAACGAATCATCGTAGTACTTCGCTATCATGTTAAAATCGGTTAAATTACTTGGAATTTACTTAAAAATCCAGAAAAAGTCGCAATAAGTTCCAAAGAGCAAGAAAATTATGTTTATGTTTCTTGCGGGAGCCCTTATGTATATAACACTTTCCTGTCCCAGCGCAATGGTGGCGGGCAAACCGAAAGGAGCGCACCATCGGAAGCAAATGCCAGTACGCACGTTGGTATGGAACAACCTACGACGACACAACGACATATCACCGTATAGCGTCAGTGCAAACAATCGGGTAGAAAATCGATTTATTGGCGTTTAATGGCTTTGTCGTGATTATACGCCGATACCGCGGCATATAAATCCAATATACTGGCCGTCGCATGCCGATAAATATTGCCTGGATCAACGTCCATTGATCGCGACGCAAACATTACTCCGTTGGGACGCGCTTGGCTCTGCGCCCAATAACTCCCTTTGGTAATGCGAAATAAATATAGATACCGGAGCTCCACATACATGGGTGTGCGCTAGTGGGACTGCTGAGCCTTGAGTATTAAAGGTTCTGTGACCTGCTGCTGAGTGCTTATGAGGCTGGCGCGTGCCAACGCGACCTCTTGTCCTGTAACCAGCTATTGAGCTGTTGAACTCCTAAACTCACACCGGTTCCAGGTTGTCCGTAAAAATGTACAGATCGGATGAGGATAGAAAACTTAGTCAAGTCCCAACGCTTAAATCTGTCTGTAATTTATTCGTGCAGTTACCATTGTTTAGTTATCCACAATGCCTTGAGCCGCTTGCCTTGCTTTGATGGCCTTCTATATTTGTTACCAGAAAACAATGATCTGATGTATCTGTCTGAATCCGTTGTTCGAGAACCAGCCAGAGTAAGGGTACTATCTTGTCCACACAAGTTCAGCAATATTTTCCGTTGTAATAGTAACCCAATGTGGGAGTTCTACTGCCGTTCATTACACGCCCTTCATACTGTACCCAATTAATTTCCTCAGTGTGGAATATACAACAGTTGAATACACAATGGAAAGGGGATTAACGTTGGGCCGGTGACGTCGGAAGAGATGCGCATTAACGGATTTTGGTCACGTGGTTTTAGCTGGGGGAATTGCAACGAGGAACCGAGGGATGAAATTGAAGGAGACAGTTCAAACCGCGACGTTGCGACCCGTCGTCAAATTTTGTAAAGTTCATACACAAGCTTAAGACAGAGAATGTCACGTAACTGGCAAGCGTGGGAAAAGTGCTTGTTATTTGGCAACAAGACGCATTTGAGGTTCAGATTTCATTGCATAGGTGGTGTCCGTAAAAAAAACGTTTCGCAAAACATGCTTTGATTACTGGCGTCATCGTTGCGGTTGAAACGAAAAATCACGTCACGATATGTAATTGTATCGGGAATCGGTTTCTTTAGACATAATTGGATAGTTTTCGAACAGGATCCGTGTTTCAAAACAACAGCTCCACTTGTATGTTTGTGACCTCCCTTCGCAGACAAAGAAAATGCCACGAACGAAAACACGATGAGCAACCTAGGGGTCGGCAACATTATATCCCGATCGCGAAAACATCATATCTTCCGCCGGCCTCGACAAATAAAAGACCATCGGCCGACGGGCCTTGGAAAAACACGACATTGTGCCGATCAGCGCTAACACCGCGGCGTAACAATACAACGGACATTCCTAATTTTGTGGTGCGACGCTGTCGGATGCGGTTTGACGGCATCGTGATATGCTCTGGACAAACATTAAACGTGTGTTGTTACAAACTCGAAATACCGAGCTGGGTGACCATCACTGCAATTCAATGACAAGGACTGCGCTGTAAAACGGAGGTTTATTATGGCAAATCACAGTACCCCAGGCCTGCAAGAGGCGTTTATCGCGACAACATTGTTTTACGGCGCACAAGGAAACCTGGTGGCGTATACAGTACATTCTACTTGTCCCAACTTCCGCTAGGTACGACCTGTATTTTCGTAAATGCCGACGACAAAGAAAAGATTATAACCCTAATTCTGCTCGCAAAAGTGAGAACAAAGGTTCACCACAGGTGATATTCAAAAAAGTTTAAATAAGTTACCACTGCGAACCACGCAATCCGGTGTACAGGTGCTTTGGCAGCGGGAATAAACATCATCGCGTTCGTTTACTATTTGCTAAAACGTCTGTTCACGGTGTACAAACCCAACCAAGCTATTTGGGTATTTTCGATGCGACGGCAAAGCAAACATGCAAGCCGGGTAACGTCCTTCACTCGGGACGTTTATCGCCTTAAACGTCGCGGGTATGAGCAACCCCAGACATGGCAGACACCGCCCTTCAGACAAAGCAATTGTAACTGCGACATTGTGTATTTGTCGAAGGATGTGAAAGCGCGGAGAAAGGCTCGCGACCCCGCAATTCCAGACCGTGCGTGTTCATGTCATGAAGCGATATGGGGGTTTCGCAACTTCTTCTGGTGCATATTTGCATTTTGTGGCTGTTGGCTTGATCATATTACGCTGATGCAGGCGACGTGATGACACGATAGCGTAGGTCACGTGATGCTCACACAAATTTCCAGGTGAATAACTTTTACTCAACGTAATGTTTATATTCGCCGAATTTGCGCGGTAGCTTATGATTTGTGTCGATTGTCGCACGTGGCAAATTTTGTCACTTGTAAAAACAAGTTTTACTTTTTCGCCTAGGGTTCATCACAACATGCGCCACCGGTAAGGTGTTTCTGGTGGTGCTTGTAATTCTCTATACCAGCTATCCCAAGTCACTCCTGTTCGGTCTGTTGACACAACAAGGCGAATACATGGTAGCTACGCGTGGGACCGCAATTTGCGAAATGAATCGGTGCTGGGCGAAAACCAACACGGCAACAGGTAGCGTGCGGTCCCCCTTATATTTTCAGGTGAAACGGATCCGATTCGCCACAGCGGCGCGTCCCATTGTCTTCAGCGCTCATGAAGGGCGAACTGAGAGATTTGCGCCGACACGAGAGCGCTGTTTGTTGGTCGCGATTTTTTGTTTTTCAAAATTGATCTTGTTTATTACACACTCAACATTAAATCGCTAGGCCAGTAGTTCCCCACCTTCTCAGTGCCCCGAACTCCTTTGATGATTTGGCTGAAAGCTGGGCCCATTTAATAAAACCGGTCAACACTGTTGCGTACAAGTGGTCTCAGCGAGAAAATGACAAACAAAAATTATGAATTAAAGTTCATACCCCGTATGCAATGCGAAATTAATGATTTAGTCGTTCATTGCAAGTTATACCAGGACGGCGGGTTTTTCACTTCGATATAATGCTTTCACCCTATTCATTCAAAGCTCATTACCCCCCCCCCCCCCCCCAAAAAAATTGTGGACCCTAGGGCCTATGGACGCCATGTACATGTAGAGAACCACTGCTGTGGGAGATCACGGGGCGATAAGACACACTTTTACATTATTCATTTGGTATCAACCCACGCGTTGTCATGGCCTTGTGGCCAAACTGCTGCACATAGATCATAGCGGAGGAGCGTTTTGTCGCATTAGTGCCTGTCGATCACAGAGTACACGGCACGCGTTTGAAGATCTAGTGAATCATTCCGATCTCATCGGATCAAACATGTCACGAGGTGCAAGTGACACTGCCGTACGACAGCTGACGATTTCCTAATTGAGCGAAGGGTCATCACAAGGTTTGTTAATGGACGCCGAGTAAAGTCCTATGTATCCATTAACAGTTGTTATCTGGTGTCAACAGTCGGCGTAATTAATGTTGTTGTGGTTGTGGTCTCTAGGGTTAATGCGGTTTGGTATCTACCGAACGGCATCCTTTGAAAAATGCGGTTTGCGCCTACGCAGTTCGTACAGTGAAGGGTATGTTACCCTAACTCACGAATGAACAAAAAAACAAAGGAAGGTCGTAATTAAAGCGGTTTACCATCTATTAAGTAGAATCCTTTGGAAAGTGTGGTCTGTGCCCACACTTCACGTGCAAAGGGGGTGTATTACGTACAAATAACTAAGAAAAAGGAGTTACGCATAGTGGTTTCATTTACAAGAAGCACAAGCCACTGAACACCGCACAACCAAGAGCGAGCAAACCGGAACTAAAAATCTATAGCATAGTTTTCCCTCACAACACAAAAAGCTGGTTTTGATTAAATTGGCGAGTTCCTGTGCACTGAAGCGAAACCGGAAGTCGGGCGGAAGTTCGGCTCGGGGTGTGTTGGGTCTCGAACGGCGAAAAATGTCATGAAACTGGCGATACGGAACCCCGAATATAACAGACTGAAATTGATGCCGTCCGACTTGATGCCCGTTCACGCGGAAAGAGAATAACAAACGAAAACTGAAGAATAGTCAAACCCCTACGCAATTCGGCGAGAAACTTTTAACGTACCTTTTCGACGTAGCCCGCAATGAGCATTCCCTTATTCACGTGGTCTAGCACGTGCGCTCGACCGTGACAGGCACAATGCGCGATGACGTCACCTAACATAGCAGCGTTGGCGCGCCCCTGTGACCTTCCTTCTCATGTAATGTGGTGGGTTTGGCGAAACTCGCTATCAGTTTTCTAACGCGAAATTACATCGCCATCATTTCGCACCCAAGCTGGGCTCACACAACGTCACAAATCCACATTTTCCGGTGTGGTGAATTTCTTGATCCTGTGAGGACATCTACGGCTTCCAAGCCAGAATTCCGTTACGTTGGAAAGGTTTTACCCACAGCAACCAATACAGCCATCAACGATGCGCCGTAAAAGCGAACCAGAACAACAAACACAACACTGCAAAAACAGGCGAGCTGACCAAGGTGCGTACTCATGGCCGCGTATGCCCGCTTTTGTTTGTTGTCACGCACGCCATATTTGTCTTACAAGTACTGGAAAGCAATAATACCGACAAAACCAAAAAAACATAAGGGGCATAGTGAAAGCTTCGCTCATTTATTGAACAGATTGAACAGACCAAAATTGAACAAGATTGAACAGACCAAAAAGATCTTTCAGTGTATCGTTTTCGTTTGCAACTCAAGTTGGTGTGAAACATCGTAGATAGTTAAGCACCCCTTAAGTATAGTGAAGCAGGGGCAATTTTCGCACTTACATGAAGATGGGCATGTAAGTTTGTAACATTCCGATTAAATTGTCCGCTAGGGCATATTCCAGTTTATTCACCTTTTAAGCGCTGGCAACGCACAACAGAGCAAATTGGAAAAACTGCGGCCAATTTCCAGATACACGCTGCTTTATACAGGGCCATGTGTTTTGCCTTCAACGACAAAACAAGCAACAAATCTACGGCAGTCTTTGATGCGGGACAAGCGACCCGGTCACAATTGCGTTGCGGCAGGTTCGCAATCATCCAGCGGCGAATGCAGCTATTTTAATGGTGCTGAAATCCGACCCCGAAACAACACTCTGGCGTCAGGGCCAACCCTGCAAATCGCCACCCTCGAAAGTTGAAAGATTTGGTCGCGAATTGACCGGGGTCGTCCACAAATTGCCCGCACTGCTGCGTCAAGAAGGCGAGCGGTTCCCGGGGCCCATTATCTCATTTCGATCGCGGCGATAAAAAAGCAATTGCCCGCCGCCAGATTGCGCAAAATGACGGGCGTTTTTGCCCATCTCTACACCACTTGTTTGCTGCGAGAGCTTCACCTGGGGCTACGGAACGGTGCAGGAAAACCGAGTAATGGCCGAGCTGGAACGTGACCATCGAGGGCCCTCGAAGACTAGAGCGACACAAGGACCCTTCGCAAGCGCGACATGAAAATTTTGTGTTGATACTTCGTCGCCGTACGCAAATACTCGAGGACTATTACCGACGTTTGATTGTGTTTTCCAATCAGCGCGTATTGACAGCGCGTCTGAAACGGCAAAAAGCGAAACACGCGATGTTCGGGAATATTTAAGACAACCTTTTGATAACGACTGAAGGCCGTTGGTTGGAATTAAAGTTTCCTCTAAACATTTGCGCAGTAAATTTGATTCTCGCTCACTTGCAACAGTCTAAAGTGTATGAACATTTGAAACGAACGAAAACTAGAAGCTATTTGAATTAAAAGTGTATATTGTTCGTATTTTAATTTTATGTTTATTCTACTTATTCACGCACTTTGTATTTCAAAAACTCGAATTGGATAATACCGTGTTTTTAGCCCTGCTGACTTAGCTTTAGAATCACCAAAACAACCATTCGCTCAATGTAAAATTTTCGTAAGAGGGAACACTGGTTGGAATTGTAATGTTAGAATGTGAAAGTAAAATCTGCTTTCATTTTTACAATATATCAAACAACTGAAGCTTTCAGCATCGTTTGTTCTGCTTTTCAGTTTGACCCAATACCGTAGTGAAAATTCGACGGCGCCCAACACAGTTGTAAGTATAGTGATTTGGTTCGATTCTCCTTGCTGCAATTCATCAAACCATAAATTTTACCTATATTTGCATTCTTACTCATTAAATATAAAGTAATACGACGGTATTACTTTGTTTTATGCCGCCTCTCGGGCGAATGTGTTTGCTTGCCCCATATTGGCTCGAGCCGGGCGTTCTTTAGACCTCCCGGTGAGCGTACAGTAATGGACACAAACAAAGACCGCTGCTGGTCAAATATTAACCAGATAACAATAGTTTAACAAGCGCGGGCCGGCCGAGATATAACTGAAACTGTTTTAAGCCAGAATTCAAAGAATAGCGTGACCTGTATACAGAATTGTGACCGTATTCAGATTTATGCTTGCTGTTTAACGGTATAGAGCAAACAGTTAAAAGATTTTGCGATTGGTGATGTAACAAACCTTCAACCCATTTTAATTTAACCATAATCGTTCTTAGGTGTTTGGAACGTGGTAGTATGCTGACAACTTATTCAAACTGCCTGTAAAGCCTAATTTTTGGCAACACTAAGAGGCTGGGTGTTATTTTGGCATTGAGCCAAGTATGAGTCGTGTTGTGTGATAGATTAAAACAACGAATAAAAATGTTAATCCATTGTGGGGCCCGATNAGAAGCTATTTGAATTAAAAGTGTATATTGTTTGTATTTTAATTTTATGTTTATTCTACTTATTCACGCACTTTGTATTTCGGAAACTCGAATTGGATAATACCGTGTTTTTAGCTCTGCTGACTTAGCTTTAGAATCACCAAAACAACCATTCGCTCAACGTAAAATTTTCGTAAGAGGGAACACTGGTTGGAATTGTAATGCTAGAATGTGAAAGTAAAATCTGCTTTCGTTTTTACATTATATCGAACAACTGAAGCTTTCAGCATCGTATGTTCTGTTTTTTAGTTTGACCCAAAACCGTAGCGAAAATTCGACAGCGCCAACCACAGTTGTAAGTATAGTGATTTGGTTCGATTCTCCTTGCTGCAATTCATCAAACCATAAATTTTACCCATATTTGCATTCTTACCCATTAAATATAAAGTAATACGACGGTATTACTTTGTTTCATGCCGCATCTCGGACGAATGTGTTTGCTTGCCCCATATTGGCTCGAGCCGGCCCGTTCTTTAGACCTCCCGGTGAGCGTACAGTAATGGACACAAACAAAGACCGCCGCTGGTCAAATATTAACCAGATAACAATAGTTTAACAAGCGCGGGCCGACCGAGATATAACTGAAACTGTTTTAAGCCAGAATTCAAAGAATAGCGTGACCTCTACACAAAAGGGTGACCGTATTCAGATTTATGCTTGCTAGTTTAACGGTATAGAGCAAACAGTTAAAAGATTTTGCGATTGGTGATGTAACAAACCTTCAACCCATTTTGATTTAACCATAATCGTTCTTAGGTGTTTGGAACGTGGTAGTATGCTGACAACTTATTCAAACTGCCTGTAAAGCCTAATTTTTGGCAACACTGAAAAGCTGGGCGTTATTTTGGCATTGAGCCAAGTATGAGTCGTGTTGTGTGATAGATAAAAACAACGAATAAAAACGTTAATCCGTTGTGGAGCGCGAAAAACTTATTTCCTATTTCGGAGACTTGTACACCCTTTGCGTACAGAGTGGTAAACCATAAACTAATCCAAGTTGGGATACAAAATCCAAACTTAACAGTAGATCCACATTGTTTACAGTCTGCACCGCACTACACCATGTACGTGACATTTTTCCTTAAGAGCCAAATTTAATTTCAACCTGCAGTCTTGGAAGGCCGCTTTCGCTGATGTCCAGGTTAAACAAATCCTATGTTTTACAGCACAATCTCCTGAATGCCAGAAACAAACAAGAGCCACAAGGTGACAATGTGGCTTATATATAGCAGGGAGTTAATACGAGAACATGTGAAGGATAATCGACCGACATTTTGTGGTATTCATATCACGTGAGCAGGGATCAGGGAAAGCCAACAAAGCACTAAATCCGGAACTATAACATGAGTTGATTTAATTCCAACGTCACAGCATCGAATGTGCCCAGAAACTAAATATAAATCTTACGGCTTTAGACACATTCAACCTGAAATAGTTTTAAAATACGTGGAAGGAAGAAATGCTCGCGGCTTACAGATTTCCCAGTCTCCAGGGATTGTCGCAAAAACAGCGTAGGATTCACGAAATGGACTTGGACGGAGCAGCGGATTCGGTTTCCCGCATCGCCAGCAAATGAAAGAAAACGGAGGCGACGACGTCTCTACGACACCGCCCGTCGGGGTTGCAATATCCAGCGTGGAAATCAGACTCCAATTGAATCTATATGGCGGCGTCATGCTCCCAGTCTTTCAACGCGACGGGAATCTCAAACATTGTCTCTTAAGAGTTACGACAACTAGGTTTCAACGCTGGGATTTGCCATTGGTTTTCGAGTTTGGGGCATATGCGTGGATAATCTGACACGATATTGCACTAATGTGACCGTAATAGGCAACATATGTTACCGTATGATGATTAGTGCGTAGTATTATATGCGTCGTCGGAAGTCTAGAAAGTAAATCACTCCGAAAATTTGCTTCGTAAAGAGTATGATTTGAAATTTAAAAAAAGAAACTAACTTCTTACAATTGATAAACGTTTTAGATTCCAACATTCATTACTACAAAATTATGAAGATCAGGTTTGGAATATTATTTTAATCAATCAATGAAAAGAATTGATTTAAGGCACATTAAAACACAATTCCTCCCTTGTAAATACAAAATCCAACCCTAGTGGGAATTTCCCCCTAGTTGAGACCACTGCCCTTATCCTGTTGTGTTAAATACTGATCCGTATCCTCTGCATCAAGTTTTCGCCGTCGTACAAACCGTATTCGACGCACAAATTAAAAATTACTGGATAGTGTGCAGCAAACTATGCATGTTAAACTGTTATTGTTTAATGCCCAACACGACCTCCTTAAGTTGAACCCGAATCTGCGTCAACAGAATATAAAACAACTTATTGACTCTACGAGTATTTGCCGGAAGCATATCCTCCGATCGACTTTTATCAATTCCCTGCCGTAATTACCAGGCGTCGAAAGTCCGGATGAAAATCGGGGTGGCGTGTTTATTAATCCGGATAATTACGCGTGATTGCAATCAAGGGAGAGTTGGGATCGAATCAAGTCATCAATCACGGCGGCGATGAAGCAGAATCGCCAATACGTCGATACAATATCATTTTTAAACTTGTGAAGCGACTGTGACGATATTTTAATATGGCTTAAACCATATCGCTTATGAAGTAATTGGAACCAAACTATCTTGAAATTGTTAAAGTTTTACCTACGGCCGTGCATCTGTTAATTTGTCTTAGAAAACATTCAATCAAAAACATGAAACTGAAAGTGTTGGATCGAGTAAAAAGGATTTAATTTTTTTAAGAAAGTCGTATGTTTCACGTAAAAAGTTTGCTTTAAAGGTAAAAAAGGATCGTCCAAACTTAACCGCGATATGCTTGTAAACAGGAAGTCNGATTTAATTTTTTATGAAAGTCGTATGTTTCACGTAAAAAGTTTGCTTTAAAGTTAAAAAAGGATCGTCCAAACATAACCGCGATATGCTTGTAAACAGGAAGTCGCATGGGGTTTAGCTGTTTACGACTATTACGAGCTGGACAAAAGGCTTTACACCACAACCAAAAACGCGATTCAATCACATAGACCTTTTTGGACAAAAACACGGAACCTTGCGGTGAAGTGATCAGCACACCACACCGCACAACGTCGATGTGGCCATTCAGATCTTCAAATTCCCATCTAATCTCTCGACTTGCTACTTCAGCGCCCGAAAGCACAAAATAGGCTTCTTATGCCGTGTTTTGTATGTTAATGGACACATATATTGGGTGTTCTCATACAAGGGCTGTTGATTTACGTGAAGTGCTCGCACACATGATTTGACATACGGTTTTCGCTGGAGAGCCCGTGCGATTCGAGTGGTCCACTCCCAAGACTGCCTACTAATCCAGTAAATTAAATTCCGCGTATGGATCGAAGTATATAAGAATCAATGGGATTTTGGCCAGTTCCGTTTTACGGCCCCGCGGGGAGGTTTTATTCGGCCTTAATATCATTGGCTTGGTCAATTATTTCCGATGGGCGTTTGGCAATAACAAGGGGGCGGGTTGAGCGTAAAAGGCGGTAATGCGCTAAACGAGATCAAGAATTTTTCTCTCCTAGATTTTTAAGCTGATTAAGTCGTGGCATTAGAGGAAGGTTAACAAACTACCCTATAAAAGTGTCGGACTGTAGTATTTAGGTCAGGACATGTGAGTAGTTTTTGAGGGGGGCGAATAGGGAATGCCCCTCCCCCTTCAAAAAATCTCCAAGTTGTACATTAGGGTAGGTTTTTCCTGGAAATATTTGGCCCACTCCAAAATTTTGGGCTGACTAGGCCTTTCAGTCAGGATCATCTCTGCTTTTAAAACTTATTTCAATTCATTAATGTTAAATACCTGAATTTCATGGTCTTCAGTAACTTCCAGGTTCTGTTCCGTGAAAATTTCTTTCAGTGACTGATTGAACAATCTTCCCGACACCGCCGTAAAGTCGCACGACTGTTCCGTCCACTCGTCGACCACAGGGAAATCTTCGCTTTCCGACGGCGAACTGCTCGTAAAAACACCGCCGAGCCATGAGAAAAACCCGTTGTCAGTGACTTGTGCGCTGGTGCTTGTTGAGGACAATGTCAAAATCATTGCTAAGCAGATTAGGAACTTGTTTCCTTCGCAGTGACGTCGGCGTAAGTGCTTAAAAGCGAACTTGTGCCTTGACATTGAATCCATCATGGTGCTATCAATGTGTCAAAGTTCAATTTGGTGTTGTCTTCGGCCCAAGCGCAGATTTTCGGTTAACCAAGGCAGTTTATAAACTCATGTGGCGACAGCACTATTTCATCAGATAGTTAAGCAAACACCTGAAACATACATAAAAAATGAAATTTTAAACCAGAATACCTGTTGATTGTATTTGAATTAAAATTTATTGACACAGAAAATTTCCTAAATTTGCTTCATCAACCTTTCATTTAACCAAAATGTGATGTAAAGCATCCCAGGGTATATCTCACGTTCTGGCAGCTGGCCACATACATTCACAAATCCTTACAATATTTGTCCGCTAACATCGGTTCAAGGGCTAACAGTGGATGCACACGCATGGTCACGTCCTCAAGCACCGGGTCATATCCAGTTGCCGCCGANCAAAAACATGAAACTGAACGTGTTGGATCGAGTAAAAAGGATTTAATTTTTTATGAAAGTCGTATGTTTCACGTAAAAAGTTTGCTTTAAAGTTAAAAAAGGATCGTCCAAACATAACCGCGATATGCTTGTAAACAGGAAGTCGCATGGGGTTTAGCTGTTTACGACTATTACGAGCTGGACAAAAGGCTTTACACCACAACCAAAAACGCGATTCAATCACATAGACCTTTTTGGACAAAAACACGGAACCTTGCGGTGAAGTGATCAGCACACCACACCGCACAACGTCGATGTGGCCATTCAGATCTTCAAATTCCCATCTAATCTCTCGACTTGCTACTTCAGCGCCCGAAAGCACAAAATAGGCTTCTTATGCCGTGTTTTGTATGTTAATGGACACATATATTGGGTGTTCTCATACAAGGGCTGTTGATTTACGTGAAGTGCTCGCACACATGATTTGACATACGGTTTTCGCTGGAGAGCCCGTGCGATTCGAGTGGTCCACTCCCAAGACTGTCTACTAATCCAGTAAATTAAATTCCGCGTATGGATCGAAGTATATAAGAATCAATGGGATTTTGGCCAGTTCCGTTTTACGGCCCCGCGGGGAGGTTTTATTCGGCCTTAATATCATTGGCTTGGTCAATTATTTCCGATAGGCGTTTGGCAATAACAAGGGGGCGGGTTGAGCGAAAAAGGCGGTAAGTCGCTAAACGAGATCAAGAATTTTTCTCTCCTAGATTTTTAAGCTGATTAAGTCGTGGCATTAGGGAACGGTTAACAAACTACCCTATAAAAGTGTCGGACTATAGTATTTAGGTCAGGACATGTAAGTAGTTTTTTTTTTGGGGGGGGGGGGGAAAAAGGCCATGCCCCCCCCCCTTTAAAAANGCCCCTCCCCCTTTAAAAAATCTCCAAATTGTACATTAGGGTAGGTTTTCCCTGGAAATATTTGGCCCACTCCAAAATTTTGGGCTGACTAGGCCTTTCAGTCAGGGTCATCTCTGCTTTTAAAGTTTGTTTCAATTCATAAATGTTAAATACCTGAATTTCATGGTCTTCAGTAACTTCCAGGTTCTGTTTCGTGAAAATTTCTTTCAGTGACTGATTGAACAATCTTCCCGACACCGCCGTAAAGTCGCACGACTGTTCCGTCCACTCGTCGACCACAGGAAAATCTTCGCTTTCCGACGGCGAACTGCTCGTAAAAACACCGCCGAGCCATGAGAAAAACCCGTTGTCAGTGACTTGTGCGCTGGTGCTTGTTGCGGACAATGTCAAAATCATTGCTAAGCAGATTAGGAACTTGTTTCCTTCGCAGTGACGTCGGCGTAAGTGCTTAAAAGCGAACTTGTGCCTTGACATTGAATCCATCATGGTGCTATCAATGTGTCAAAGTTCAATTTGGTGTTGTCTTCGGCCCAAGCGCAGATTTTTGGTCAACTATGGCAGTTTATAAACTCATGTGGCGACAGCACTATTTCATCAGATAGTTAAGCAAACACCTGAAACATACATAAAAAATGAAATTTTAAACCAGAATACCTGTTGATTGTATTTGAATTAAAATTTATTGACACAGAAAATTTCCTAAATTTGCTTCATCACCCTTTCATTTAACCAAAATGTGATGTAAAGCATCCCAGGGTTATGCCGCACGTTCTGGCAGCTGGCCACATACATTCACAAATCCTTACAAAATATGTCCGCTAACATCGGTTCAAGGGCTAATAGTGGATGCACACGCATGGTTACGTCCTTAAGCACCGGGTCATATCCAGTTGCCGCCGATTCGGAAACGGTTTCACACAAACTGAAATTCCGGACACGAAACCTATCGAGTCTTTTCTCAGAGGAAAACAATATAATTTTCCACCCGGTCGACTCTGTACTATTGACTCGGAATTTTAAGGTGCGAAGCCGTCGTGTTTGCGGGTTCGCTCGATGACACATCAAAGATGGCCGACTCATCGACCCGCGCTTTGTTTCCGAGGTACATGTGGGTGTGTTTTCGCAATATCCGCATAATTGAGTTTCACCTTCCGTCCCTTTTCTTTACAGATCCACAGAAAACGATGACAAAGCACGAATGGCTTGAGAAAGGGGCTGAAGGTGGGTTGCACAATTTTAAGAGGTAATACATTTTCAGGTAGGTTGGGTGTTAAAAACAGCACAGTCAGCGGTCGGTTATGTATCCACCATTTGATCGTTACCTCAAACCCATTTGTCGACACATCTGTTTCATCGGGCACTGGTACACGATTAAGACGCTTGTACTTTAGCAAGTATCCTGCGATTTTCGCACAACAAGCGGTTTTTAACATCCGCTGCGGCCAATTCTAACACACATTCGCCAGCAGTCAATCACACTTTACACTTCACAGCATACTTGCGGCCGCATACCAATACCCAACCGTCGGGCTTAAAGCAAACGTCCTTGACACACGGGTGACCCGGGTGCAGGAGAGATGCTGGTGTCAACGATCCATTGAAGAGAATCTTAACACGCTAAAAGCCGTCACCGACATCTTTATTGCGCTTTATACGACAGGGCAACGAACGCTAAAGCAGCTGTCGACTGCCGCAATCCACAACCTGTGGAATACTATTCACCGTGCTATCAAAGCGTACAGAGTGATAACAGGGAAGCTTGGCAAACAGAGTCTGAATTTCGGAAAAAAATGTCGTTTTAGTGCTTCGCTTACGGCCGAACGAGGAACCAGCTTGAAAGGTCCGTGTGTTGTGGCAGGAATGTCAGCGTAGTCAATGGGGTTGTAACCCGTTTCGATCGGAAATTTATCGCCGTTTAAACACACAGCGATAAACAACTGGCACGGTGTCGCGCTTGGAAAGTGTCATGACCCCTTTCGAAACTCCATTTCAGGGAGTCAGCTAAGTACACACACGTCACCTGAGGCCTTGTGGTTGCTATACATGGCTTTCCGTATATTAATAGCGCGTACATCAGCCTATTTGGGCCAGTA
>QXVZ01023690.1:0-12794 GCA_008931825.1 Phallusia fumigata | reverse complement strand
GGTGTAACCATCGCAGCAGTAAATAATTTTATAGCAAATGTTGAGTTGCTGGACGTAGGCTTGCTACCACTGTGGCATATTTGTCTTTGTTTCTAAGGCTGTATCAAAAAGGTTTGCAATGTTCAATCCAGCAAATGGCATACCTGACACAAATATTCTAGGCACAGCAAATGTCTGTTGCCTTTTACTTACAACTGGGGCGCAAGCATCAGTAACGAGAACATTATACAGTTTTTAGTTTTAAAGGGATTTTCCAAACCTAATTAAATGAAATCGATCACTGCCGGTTTTAGTGTTAACATTAATAAACATTTTCCACTAGGCATCCCTGATCGATTTTACACCGAGTGGTTTTTCATCTACTACGGTTCCGGACGCCAGCAGACCACCATGTGGCAGCCCTGGGTCGAAATGACTGTTACAGAAGATCTCACTAAACCTCAGAAAAGTGCCGGGCCCATTCTCGAAGTCGCAGCATCAGCTCACTACTACTCCGAGTCAAACGACATTCCTGTTCCCCCGTTGACACCAGAGCTTTATGATGTCATCAGCAAAGTCCACAGATGGGCTACAACTGTGTCGTGGGCATCACTGTACAGAAATTACTTGTTTTAGATGTGTCAGGTTACAAGGATTCCCTTTGTAGATGTGTTTCTATGCTTTACAATGGTGTTTACTGCATGTGCTGCACTTGGTAACTTCAGTGTTTTCAATTCCTGTCTGAACAGCTAACTGGAGTATATACCGAAATATGTTTTTTTCTGGTTTCAACTCCCAAACACTAATGATCTAAATTGTGGGCAATAATAAGTAAATTTACACTTTAATATGAAAACAAAAACACTGTTTGTAATAGTAAAACTTGTACTGTTTAACTTTGTTTAATTGCCCAAAAATGTGTATTGCTTAGGTTTAATTATGATATAGTTACTGCCAATCATGACATTTTTTTAAAAAATATTGAAAATTTAATTTAAGACTAGTATAGTTGTGTTTGTTTTAGACACTGGAAATTCTTGTAAAACAACAGCCTGAAGTGAAGACGACCTAATTACTAATTTGTCCCTAAAGAGGGCCTGCAACGCTTTTCTAAAGAAAAGCAGAAAATGTTTCCAAATGGCATTTTATTCCATTACATGTGTCTAAAATTATTAGAAAGGCTAAGATTTTCTTTTAACATAGCATAGCTTTTGTTCTAGTGCAGGTATTCATTTATAAATGGACTATTTTAATTTTTATTCAACACTAGTTATTCTTTTATTTGCACAAGCATTTGATCCACGGTTTTAATGATGCAAATCACAGTATACCAGGCCTGCAAGAGGTGTTAGGCCGAGTCAGAGTCTACCTTCTAAGCATTTACATTTGGTAAGGCGTTGGAAAAATCTAGTGTGCGGTGGGATTATGATTCGGTATAACGCCTCTTGTAGGCCTGGCATATTCATATGTGAGTGTGACATTATCGTTGGCGTGCATGAATGCTTCAGTGCAGATCCCAGTCTCAAATAATTTACATTAGGTGTTTGGCAATTTTCAACTTTGTATCCTCAAATAGTGAAATAGTTGTCAATTATATTTTTTATGTTTTGCTTTAAATCCACGAACAAGTTTTTCTCCAAAAACAAAGTTTTAGTAACCACAACCGCATTGTACTCCAATGTATACTCCCTATGCAATTTCATTAATGCAAATTAGAGGCCAGCCCACTCAAAAACTATTTTTTCTCCCATGGATTGTGACCACTCGAGAGTAAGCAAATGATTTTGTTTCACCAGCTCATATTTAGCGATTCCTTACTTCTGTCTCAATCCTTATGTAATTCAATTTAGCAAAGCGGCAACTTAAATTAGGAACAACAAATGGCACATGTAACAGTTGTCTGCATTTGTTTTAAATCTACCTAAAAAGATATGTTTGTCCCAAAGAGTAAGTCTTTCGTTTTTCTTCAATTTGTCGGCTGGAGATTAAAATCAAAGCTATTATGCAACTAATTTATTTTTAGTTTCTAGATAAATTCATACATTTACCGTAAACAGTGTAACAATTTAAAAAAAATTCGTTATTGTATTGGCATAAAAGCTACAATTACAAAAAATTATTCTGTTTTACACATATTGCCATGCCTTAGTTGGCATCAAGTTATTTGTTTTGTGCAGGGTCTAAAAACATTTGTGTTTGAACAAAAATATTTTGTCAAGATGTGCTATCCTTCATTTAGCAAAGTTGTATCCACTCTCTAAGTTTAATTTGTTGTTTTGAATGTTTCCTTTCTGTATTTTAAATTGTGTTTTGGGTTAATTCATGCCTTGATTTTTCAATTGTGTCAACTGAAATGTTTTACATCAAAAATCTTCATGTGTTTTCAATGCAAAAGCTACTATATATCGTTTATAGTTTGATTTAATTGTATTTAGTGGTGCTTTTAACAAACTTATTTAAACTTTAATTTCCAATATGTTTGTATTTACCAAGCATTGTGTTTTCTCAATAGATATCATAGGTTGTGTGATGTAATATAAGGACATAGAGACAATATGGACCTGGTTTACAAGGTAAATTGGCCAGCGAAGTCCCATCCAATGTTACCAGGCCACCGGGACATCATAATGTGTGCTTGGTCATCCAGCAATTTATTGGCCTTCACAGTTGAAAAACAAGTTAACGGTAAGGTTTTGTTTTCTCGTCACACTAATTTCAGTGTCTTAGACAGTTATGCTTTTTTACCATTTTTTTAGTTTGCTACAAAAACTTTGCATTAACCAATTGCAAAGCCTTACTTTATGTAGAGCTTATTATTTTTTTGCAAAAAGTATTGCAAAGTAAAAATAATAAAATGTATGTATTTTGTGATATGGCCAGACAAATGTGTTGTACGTTATCAACATGCTCAGATTAATCACCAAATTAAATTGTTTGAAAGACAATGTTTTAACATTTACAAAAAATGTAACATAGCATACAATATACTAGGTTCTAATTTACATTTTTAGGGTTTTTGAAGCAATATGTTTGTGTGTTGAATCCGAACCAGCCGTGGGACATTTTCAAAACGCACTACAAAGGCGGCGAAATTACTTGCATCCAATGGGACCACACAGGTTGGTAAATGTGTTGATGAAAAGTAACAACCCTCCTTTACCTTCAGCAAGATTGTATGACCTTTCATTTTATGTAATTTAGATTATTGTAACCATAGGCGCCGAATTTTTTCGGGTATGCCAAATTATATGATGTCACAAAATGACGTCATGAAATACCAAATATCTTTCTTGGAGCTTAATAGGGTGAGACTATGTTAAGGCTTGCAGTTTAAGCACTTCTCGCAGCGCAAATTTACCGCCTGAAACTTTAGTTACTGTTGTAAACGAACGCATGTTCCTGCGTGGTAAGGCCGCATTAAATAACAAACAAATTGTCCTGTGGTCCGTTGCACAACACCGTAATGCTCCATTGAACTTCTGTTTCCATAACTCACAAAAATGAATGTTTAATTTCAAAAACTGTACGTAACAAGCGCGTGGAAGTTTTCAATGATTTTTTGTTAAGATTTAATGTTTATACCTGCACAGGTACTAGGAGATTACTGACAGTAGATAATTTTCGTCTTGTATTTTCTGTCCCGCAACCCAGCAAGCACCTGCTGTTGGGAAAGGCAACGAGCTGTGTCGGGGAACGAATGTAAACATGTTTGTTATGGACGGCAACGCTTCGCTGTAAATTTAACATTTCTTTCCCGCCAGAGCGGCTATTGCATCATAGGCTCACTATGACGTCACTATTACTCCCATTTTTTCCCTCGTGTTTTGTGGTTTCTTATGCAAACAATTACATGGTTGTGAGACAATATCTGCGTTTGAGCTCAATGGTGTTTGTTACCAATGGTTTAAAGTTCAAAAGAATTTCCTAACAGTAAATAACGCATGACGAATGTTGGTCAAATTCTCGGCTATGCGGCATACCCGAGATTTTCGCCCTGGTATGTCAGGCATACCCCGCATACCCGTGTTCGGCGCCTATGATTGTAACAATGGTCTTTGGTAAGCAATAAGTTTTTGCACCATTTTGTTCTTGCATTTGAAAAGTTGTTAATCGAAAAAAAGTAGTTTGAACAATATTGATACAGACTGTGGATGTTTTTATTAACACTTTTTTACAAAGTAATAAATTTTACTTTTTTCTTGGTGTGTCAACTTATATAAATTTTAATAGCATACTTAAAGGAAATAAAATGTTTCTCTCAAGGCACCAAGTTTTTGACGGGCGACTCCCATGGCTTATGTTGTCTATGGACAATGCCTAACTCCCTGATCAACATGTGGACAGCAAAAAGCAAACACAGCGTCGATTTAAAGGGTGAAGAGATAATTGCTGTTGGTTGGCTGCATCATGGAATTAGGGTAAGTCATTCCGATACTTACATGTTGAATCAGAAGTCTTTTTAGAGCCTTAATGGCTTAGTGAAACTTTATTACATTTTATGTGAGTTATCCTAATACTTGTGTGTGAAACATGTTTTTTTTTAACAAACACTATTGTCATTTTTGGATCCATTGTGTTTCCTTGTCAAACAGTTTTGACACAAGAACTGGCTTGCACTTTCTGGCTAGGAATACTTGAAACCACCTATTTTGTCATATTGGTTAAAAAATATGAAATAAATTAATGATTTTATCCCTAACAAGTTTTTTAAAGTTTGAAACCTGTTTTTTTCAGTTTTTTTCAACATTATTGGATTTTATTTAAAACACTGTTGTGATTTTCACACATGTCTGTTTGTTCTGTTTTTGAAGTTAAAAATATTGGCTTGCAACTTTCTCCTCAAATTATTCTAAACGTGTGGGTAGTGCACCTAAAGTTGTCATTTTTGGCTCAGATATATGACGACACATTTTGAAATGACACGCCAATATTTTGTGCAGATGTTTGGAAAAATAAAACTTTTTTTTCTAGGTCTTGTTTAACATTGAAAGATTGGAAGCTCCCTACACGACAGAGAAGTTCGACAGAATGAAGTTCAGACCATCTGTCATGCAATACGGTGGCAAGCCGATGGACGGGTAAAACATATTTTGTCACCCGTAATTTAGAATTGAATTAACGTTGAATTAATTAACAGAGCTCAATATTTCTGTAACTTTAAGGTTTAAACATGTCCTGTATGATTTGAGCTAGTTCTAAAAAAAATCAGGGTGGCAATAAATTGAATGGAATAAAAAGTTTTTCCAGGTAAGCGGAGGTAACTTTATGAGTTTGAGGGAAAAAATTCCACTTTATAGTTAAGTTTATTCATGTTGAGTGTAGCATTCTTTTATAAGCGAACCAGTGATTTCAAACCGTTGTATGTCACTTCTTGTCTGATAGGGGAGGAATAAAAAGGTCCAAAATAAGCAAAAGGGTGCAATAAAAAGGTTGGGAACAACTTTTAAATCTGCACACAACAATGACATGCAGTCAGTTTTGTGAACGTGTGTAGAAGCATTGATTTTTAGTGTTTGAAGTCAACTTAGTTATGTTATTGTCATGCAGGTACATTCTGGTAACTGGTACTGGCTTGGTTACCGTTCGTCTTCTAAAGTCGGAGACGGAAATCATGAAAGGTGAAGCGAATCTTAACATCTCATCACATCAACAAATTGCCAACATCACCTTCACAAGTAAGGGACATGAAAAATTGTGACTTGCCTAAAAATTTGTCTGCAGTCTTTGTATTTTGACACCTTTTTATCAACCAGTTCAAAGCAAAGGTATCTAACTTTTTTATTCAACTGTCCTCACTATTTGTAATGGATAGAATTGTTGGGTTTACCAATAAATTTGCATTCTAGCTTTAATGCAAGGTAAAAAGGCCAGTATGAAATTAGCTGAAGTTTTAATCCAGCCAAGTTAAATCCAAGTTTAAATTTAGTAAATCTGTATGTCCAGAAATAAAGGATTTTAGTGTAAAAATTTAAATGAGAATTGACACAAGTGCATGATATTTGCAACATGTTGGTTTTAATCTTGTTAGGTCAAGGTAAGATACTTGTACTGACATCAGACGGCAACATCGACCATCTTATACAGTTTCATGAAATCTCTGTGATGTACGATTCAGAAGATGGGAAGTTAAGCATAGAGGTGATTTGCAATTAGAGATCTGAAAGGTTTTGATCAACTTGAATTCACTGCTTAAAGTTTTGTGTTGTTTTATAAATACTGTCAAAATATTTGCTCTCTAAACCATGTTTTATTCATCTGTGAGATACACAGTTTTTACTTTGTTTTTAATTTCAAATGTGGCCCTATTTTTACAATAAGTTCTCCTGCAATCCTGGTTTTCGATCATGTGTTTTGAAACCAGTCTTTAAAACAGACACGATAGTTTTCACTTAGATAGAGTAACATTTGCAAGAATAGAAATGCTTCATATCTTGTTGTTGGTAGGTTGTAACTTCTATTCATAAAAACTGTTTATAGGTGGAATCCCTTCCGGGACTTCCCACCCGCTCTGGCAAGGAGGATATTTCTTCCTACACTCACATATCACATGTCAATTTCTTTCCAAGAGAAAACGAGGACAAGATTCAAGTAGTGGTAAGCCTAACTTTTATTTTAGATTAGCTATTTTTTGTGCTGCAGTACAGAGACTGCCTCCAGTTTGGTTTGGTTTTGTTGTGTGTTTACTTACAGTTGCAAGGTAGAAGCTGTTTGTTTGTTTCATTTTTATCCTCGTTGGGGGGGAACAATGTGTGAATGCGTTATGCTCATAATGAGTCCTCCGTCAAGGTTCCTGCATCACTGCTGTTCCAGTGGATAATTTTTGATTGATTTTTTTGATTTTTTAAGTTGGTGACTTTAAATTGGATTCCTCTGAATCGGGGCAACGTTGCTCAAGTTTCCTGCTCAGAAAAACACAAGCCAAGATGGGATTAGAACCAACAACCTTGTGTGCACAAGGCAGTCTCGCTATCCACCCGGCCATCTTGGCAGTGTTGTTCAGGATTTATAGCCAATAATATACTTCAGCAGTTCACACAACCGGTTTCATAAGTTTTCTTTTCTACCAGTGCCTTTATACTCAATTTTCAAATTAGCTTTTAAAGACAATAACACACAAATTAAGGTTTAAACCCATAAAGTCAACAGAGTTGTGCAACTTTTACAATTTCCTTTTCACAGGTTTGTTTATCTGGACCCTCAGGGTCAAAATTTGTTAACTGGCTGCTGAGGAAAGATGTGACTCCACTGCACCGGATGTTTCAATCCATGACGGCATCTGCGATACCAAAATCTGAGGAGCTGCGAAGTTGGCAGTTTGTGACGCAATCTGCCGACCTGCCCAGGGTGCGATTGTTTGTTTGATTGATTTTTTGATTAACCTTCAAAGATGGATTGAACTGCATACTCTGTAACTAACATTTTTGTTTCATCTCTAGACCAAGCATTAAAAGTAATGCTTATTATGAAATGATTCTCATCATAAATTAGAAACGATGGTTTACACAAAGTCTTAAGTTACGGAGAAAAAATTACAATATTGGAGTGTTTTGACACACAAACATACCCCATTAATGCTGAAAATCATAAACATTTAAGTTTCAAAATTAAAAATGATGGCAACTTATATATTGTTACATTCACCACATTACCATGGGGATGCTCAGCCGAGCACTAAGAATTAACAAGAGATACTCAGTGCTCATCAAAAACTACACTTGCAGTTTTGCCCATCTGTTATGATTATAAATCTTAACTGGCATAGCAAAGGCTTGCTTTCATTCGATATAAAAACCCTTTTAGCATATAGTTCCATTGTACAGATTTTAATTGGGAGAGTTTTTATTAAAGGTTACAAGTTTTTCAATCCCCACCATCACAATCACGACGTCATCAGCAAAAAGCAAACTCGGGGAAAACAACAAATTCTACAGTGGTTGTTGCATTGCTGTTGCGTTGGCAGACAACACAATCCAGATTCTTCACAGGTAAAGCTGTTGGTGCAAGATACTGTTGTTTGCTGTTTAGGGGAAAGCCAGGCTCAATGGTCTACTCCAGAGCTTCGCAACCGGTGTGCCGCGACGGTTGTAGTCTAACTTGAACTTTCATAACTAAATAATTGTTTTTTTGTCCATTTTTTCTGTCTAATACCATCAGAATTTCTTGAGGAAAAGTATAACTTTATTTTGTATTAATTTTATTTCTAACAAAACAATACTGCTAAAAATGTGACTTGTTGTTTTTAGCATTCTCCTGCAGCCTCTAGTGGTGAAACATCTCCCTGAGACAACTACATCAATGGAAACCTCACCAGGAAAACGCGCGAAAACAACGGAACCAACCTGTGTTAGAAGTGTCACATTTTCCGCAATGTCTTGTGCCCTTGTAAGCTAATTTGTTTTGTTTTTATTTTGGGTGCGTGGCGTAAGGCTTTTTGCAGCATTAAGGTGCTTTTTTATGCTTTTGGGGGATTTGGATTAATTAAGTTATTACCAATAATTTTGGTCAACACATCAGCGTCACTGGGTTGGATCAATGCTGCTTGGGATTGTGGTTGACGGAAACAAATGATACTGAGATGGGAGTAGTACCTGAAACCTTGTAGTATTTCCAAAGAAAACATTTGCAAGTAATTTAATTAACTAAATTGTCAGTGAATTCTTAACATGGCTTAGCAAATTTAGCAAACTCCAGTCACTTGACAGGCAAGAGCGTTTCGATATAACAACCCTTGTAGTATTTCCAAAGAAAACATTTGCAAGTAATTTAATTAACTAAATTGTCAGTGAATTCTTAACATGGCTTAGCAAATTTAGCAAACTCCAGTCACTTGACAGGCAAGAGCGTTTCGATATAACAACCCTTGTAGTATTTCCAAAGAAAACATTTGCAAGTAATTTAATTAACTAAATTGTCAGTGAATTCTTAACATGGCTTAGCAAATTTAGCAAACTCCAGTCACTTGACAGGCAAGAGCGTTTCGATATAACAACCCTTGTAGTATTTCCAAAGAAAACATTTGCAAGTAATTTAATTAACTAAATTGTCAGTGAATTCTTAACATGGCTTAGCAAATTTAGCAAACTCCAGTCACTTGACAGGCAAGAGCGTTTGCCTATGGGCCTAAATTGTACGCCTGATAATATTAGTAAAGAGATAAAAAATGTATTTTAGGTCACAATTGACAACCTGGGAAGCCTTTCCCTGTACAAAGTTCCTCCGTGGTTAAACTCAACACCTCAATCTGATTCCGATCAAGCGATGAAGCAAATTGTTCATCTTCTTATCTATTGCTTGCTCACTGGACAGGAGTGGTGAGTTTTGTTGTGTTTTCTATATCAAGTAATTGATAATTTCAAAATTACGTCAGTAATTGGGCAGTTCCTAATGGCATTGTTTTGCTATGCAATGTTTTTTTTTTGTTTTTTTCTTAAACACAAAAAGAAATGTTGCCACAATAAACAATAGGAAAATGTTTGTTGTAGTGTAAAACCTGTCAAAGAAAAAAAATTGTCAAAGACTCGCAGTGTCATACATAAAACTCTCATGCAGAACTCGGGTGGTTGCCAGTTCAAACCCCAGGGTAACAGCTAATTTTAAATGCATTGCAAAATATTTAAACCTTTTACTGTATACAGGGCTTTTTTATAGTTTGCATTATCATGTCCACACAATATTTGTGCTTTCTGTGTGAAATTATCCTGAAACATAAATAAAGAAGAGTACATTGCTTTTTAATTGATAAAAGAATCTTGTATAGGTGGGATATTTTGTTGCATGTGCCTCCCCACATGGTGGACCCCCTTATTAGTCAGCTGACCAGTGGAGTTTCTCAACAACCTGCCCATCTGCAGCAGGTAAAATAGATTTTAACAACTTTAAGCCCTATTAAGAAAAGGATCAAAAGTATAAAGGTGTAAAATATAGTTTTCTTGGGTTTCAACAGAATTAAAGTACACATATTAAATTTTCCCCTTTATGTTTCCATCCATGTGAAAATTTCTCTAAAATAAACTGCCAATCAAGATCAATGCAATACGCAGCAGCAGCCTTGTCACCACCTTCTTTTTACTCATTTGTTGAATACAACTGGTTGTTTAGGTGTTACCGTTGTTTCTATTACTGAGCACAAGAATCTTAATTCGCATCAGCAAGATATACTTCATTGGCGGTAACACAAGTGTTTGCCTCTGTATCCTGGATATCTTCCACACACTTTCCAGCAAACACTTGTATGAGTTGCCATCTTTTAACAGCAAACTAAGGCTGTCTGTGTTATTTGAATCTCCTCCCGCTATGATTATAACATGGCAGCATTTAGTGAGTGTGACAAATATTTGTGTTTAGGTTTTACAATCACGCCTGCATGCAATGAAGATCACAATCTATCATTTATCTGGCAGCCCAACCTCCATGGATTGTCATCTTATCTTATTGTTTGATGCAATATCCCTGGTAAGCCAAAGTTTGAAACGTAAACTACCACGATATATTAAGTTTTACAACTGTTTACTGAAGATACAAGTTTTATTAAGGGTTATGTAAAGAATATGAAACAAGTAAAGAAAAATCAATATTCAAAGCTGAAGAAATTTACAATAGAAAGATAGAAGCCAGTACATGTGTGTAAAACATTTTCATGTTTCGACAAACGCTGTTGTCATCATCAGGAATGACTGGGAAAAGCGATGCAAAGTTTCTTGTCGCTGTAAAAGAAAAAGGGGGCATAACAACTGTTAAAAACATTAAAACCAACTGATAAGAACAACCGTCAAGGTACACAAGTACCTGCTTGTATCTTCTTAATGAGAATATTTAAAACCGTGAATCGTCTACCTAAAGAAATTTAATTCATAAAAAATCTGCCAGTTTATTAGAAAAAAAAACTATGCTCTTACAATTGATAAACTCTTTGATAAATTACATGTGGTGGGGAATTCCCCCTCTACCCCGTTGAGAACCACTCGCCTAGAAATTCGCTGACTAAAATGTGTAGGTTATGCTTTGGGTAAACCAGGAGTTTTTGTCGAAGGTTTTTCGGTCACTGCTGAGACCACACCAGCAGGTCACAACGGAAGACACAGACCCTGCCATAAGACTAAAAGCTGTCAGCTGGTCAGTGATTAAAATCTTAGATTGTTTCTTTGTTACAAATATTTGTACTCCTGGTGTGTAAAAATTTCCGAAGTAATGTCAGTTCTAGTTTTGGATAGTAAGTGTTTCCTATAGTGTATGCCTGGAAATAAATGAAAAGAGTTCAAAAACAGTATGTTATCACAGAAAACGTTTGTATTAAAACACTAAAACTTACTTTACTAAAATTAAGAAACACACTGTTTGAATTACCTAATGCTGCAACAATTTCTAAGTGTGTCAAACTTAACCTCTCAAAAAGCCCTCTTTCCCGTTTTACTTTGTTAACACCTTGTTTGGCCCTTTATAAGGTTGTTTTTGCTGCTTTTTTATCAAGATATCTAAAATGATTCCACCATTTTCAAACTAATGGCACACAGAGCAGGGAGTGATGAGAACTTCAGTAATTTGTGGTTTTGTGTAGTTCTTCATTGGAATCGAACATCGACAAACTTCTGCTTAACGTTGACACCGACCCACAAACTCTACAATCCATGCAGCAACTGATACAATGGGTGGCTGACGTAACGTTGTACCTCCTTGCATCTGCTCCTATCACGGTATGTCAAGCGATGTGTAAAACTAACTAGAAATGCCTCACGTAGTTAGCTTGAAAACTGGAGGTTTGCCGTAGTCTGCTGTTTGGTGGGACGATTTCACATAACACTGTGCAAATAGCTTAGACTTTTGGCTTCAAGACCACAAGGTTTTGGGTTCTAATCCCGTCCCAGGCGCTTGTGTTTCCTTGAACGACATAGCTTCAACCGAATCATCGAAATTGTAGTTTGACGGTAGAACTATTTCGAGTGTAACGATCAGGCGTTGTTCCACCCACCGAAAATCAAATGCAGCCAACAAACAAGACACAAACGCATCTTTAAGAAAGCAGTTGTTCTAGAAACACAATTAAAACACGGATTTAAAACTCCTCTCCCCTTTTTTTTTCTTTTCACGTGTATATCACTGGCGGTTTTTAGCTTCTCATCACTGATGATGACCACAACGATTGTTAAAACGTTTGCACCCATTATGCACACGCTCATCGACTGCTAAGTTTTGAACTCAGCCATTTGTTGCAGTTATACCAGAAGCAGACGAGCCGGCCTGGCGCCTCCCTTTACCGAAACCGACCTTGGTTGTCGATTCTCCGTGAGATGTTGGTGATTATCCGGGTGTGGGGGCTGCTCAAGTCGGCCTGCTCACCCATCTTCACTCTGCTCGACACAAAACTCGACGTCCTTGCGCATGCGTACAAGCTTGTGACGTCACTGTGGCAGACGAGTAAGTTGTCTTCTAGTTTCTTAAGATGTTTATTTGTTTCAAAAGTTTCTTGTATCTTATCGAGACTATTAATTTTTTGCCAAAGTAAATTTTGTAGGATTTTTTTTGGGATCAATGAGTTTTGTGTTAATTCGTTTCTTAATTATTCCCTTTAAGCCTTTTAGATTTTTTATGTTTAGCGAGATAGATTTTCCTGTTTGTTGCCTGAATAAATATTTTTTTTACAGATTGAAGTGGTTGTGGAGTGGTAATATGGTGAAAGCCACTTTTTATTAGTTTTTGTTGTGTTTTGATGTTACTCCCGGGATGTTTTTAACGTTTATGAAGAAAAATGGAACACCTTATTTAAATTATTCATTTTTCAAAAGCTACTTAGAAATCAATATATTCGATAAAAATATTTT
>QXVZ01023684.1:0-14763 GCA_008931825.1 Phallusia fumigata | reverse complement strand
GTCCCATCTTTGGCAAGTAAATCCTTTCTGTGTTGTGGACTGCCCACCCCGATAGGACCCTGGGTCGCTGCTTAACTGGCAACCGATAGCAGGAGGTGCGGGTGGCGGATCTGAGACAAAACGTTAACAGTGTGTATAAGTGGTTTTCAACCGAGGGTCCATGAGCTTTACGTGCATAAAATGAAAGCAATGTAGCAAATGACTGGTCTCCCTTGCAGAAGACGAATATTAGTTAGTAATCTTCCACTCCGTATTGCATACAGCGTGTGCACTTTAATTCAAAATGTATGTGTCATTGTGTATAGTAGAGGATACTTCTTACGTATTTTTAAAGTACGTAAGGCATTTGACCAATGCCAAAATTAATCTTTGTGGACAGATGTTTTGCAAATCACTTCTCAAAATCACAAGAAAAATATTATCTCACACAAAAACGTCCTAGAAATGTTTTGGCCCTGTTCTGTCTTGTTTTTGCCGCCGTCAGTCATTCTATTTAATTTGAAGTGCACCTGATCGTAGTCGGATTGTTACCTCACAGAATAAGAATCCACTAAGCGCGCAACAATGGTTAGATTTAATAAAGTTTGTTACAAAGAGAAAATACAGTTGAAAGGCTTAAGTGCAAGGTAACGCAAATGTCGTTAATGATGGTGTCCCTTTGCTGTTACGTGCACAGCAGTGTATGGCGCTCTTGATCAGGTTACTTATGTTTTCCACCCAGCAGCGGCAAACTCGGGGAAAATGCCCGCAAGAGACTAAATAACTGGTTTTCGAAAAATCGGTGCACGTTGCCTCTTTTAGCCAGTTGTGGCATTGGCTTATTGTCTCAAACGTTTTTTTCCAAGAAGGTTGTGATTCAATTTGTTCGCTTTTTTTTCTTTATCTTTTCCCAAAAAAATGCAGGCTACTCTAAATGTATTAAATTAACATAACGCTTTACTAACCTGGTATGCACTCAGGTACGTTGCATGGCGCTTTTATAGTGGCATATGACAATACATAGCACCACGGCCAAGTATCGTCAGATTCGGGTGCTCGACAGTAGTTTTCACTTAACCCGGCTTCTGTGATGATATCTAACGATCTGTAAAAAATGGACTGTAAAACGACTCCTGTACTAAGAATAGTTGGCGAGGTGCGTTATCCCGCTGTGGCGAACAACGTTAAAAATCGCAATCTATAGTTTGAAAACGTCGTCCAAGATCGTAACATAGCTTACCTGTAGTTGTGTGAATGGGGATGAAGAGTGTCCCAACGTTGGCATTCTGTTCCTGCGTATGTTGTAGATACATTTCCCCTGTACAAACTGACGTTTCCCAGAACAGCGCAACCCGACTCGTTCAGGGATATGGGAACAATCGGAGCGACGGTAGATGGAGGTAACGGGCCTGCGAAACATATTTAACTAACTTTATATGTTGGATGCAAGTATTTTTATCGATGGCATGTTGAATAAAACGAANGGATGAAGAGTGTCCCAACGTTGGCATTCTGTTCCTGCGTATGTTGTAGATACATTTCCCCTGTACAAACTGACGTTTCCCAGAACAGCGCAACCCGACTCGTTCAGGGATATGGGAACAATCGGAGCGACGGTAGATGGAGGTAACGGGCCTGCGAAACATATTTAACTAACTTTATATGTTGGATGCAAGTATTTTTATCGATGGCATGTTGAATAAAACGAATATTTAATTCAATAGGCACAATAACTCCCGTACAACTACTCTGTGAGCCAAAGTTTTGAGTTGTGTGCAAGCTAACGTCTCGACAAATCACGTAAATATGTAATTAGCCAGAAGTGTTGAATTTTATTTCTTCTACACACGCGCTCTATAGTAGATGGACATTGTTCATGCATATGAAGAACCTATATATGTAGCATAGAGACTGAGGACATTTCGCGGTCCAACTGAATTTGCTTCACGGACCCCATCTTAAGAACTGCTGTACTAGATTAGTGTATATTGCAGTCACCTGTAGATGGTGGGGCTGTGCATGGGTGACGGTTGCATCGTCTGGATTTCCTAACCCGACCCCGACATTGTCCCTGACCTATTACGCCCCCTATGCATTCCCGCACCTTGTACTTCTTTCCACCTCCACATGAAACGGAACACGAGGAATATTTGCAAAATGCCGACCATGCTGCGTCTAGAAAACAATTTTAAAATTTGCCTTTTTCACCAGGCTCACTATGGTCCACCGGGTTTCAGTTTTGGGTAGGCAAATAAACGAGAAAGCAAAAATAGAATGCGACAAATTTTTTGAGGATTGAGGATTTAACACGAGAAAATTTGGAAAAGTCGCTCATAGGGTTTAGGTTCGACTGACAGGTTTAATTACAAACCTTCGTTGCAAGATGGAACTGTACAATTTTCCCTTGTATCACTGTCGATGAAGCAATAGGGAACAGATTTTAACTCCGGGTTTCTGCAGAAATTTTTTTTCAATCCGGCTTTTGGATATTCAGCAGGTTTTCTGAAATGGGCATAAAATATGGATTAGATTTCAGTCACATGTTTTAATTGCTCCAAACCCTAAGTATACAAAAAAACTATTTACGTTGCCACAATTGAGGTATATGNGTTACGACAGTAGTTTTTCTCCAGGCCGGCACCAGTAAGCAATGTAGGTGTGCTAATGACAAATAAAAGCAAGTTTTGAAACATTTTTAAGTTATCTATTCTATTGTTTTGAATTATTGGACTTTTTGCAGCCGAACTAAGCTTGTTTTGCAAAAGGTCTTGTAAACGTATAATACAATTGTCTGGTTTATATCATTTTGGGCAAAATACTCCCCGACATGGTTTAAAAACTATGGCTGAAAGAAGTTATTTACAAGGATGGAATATGTGGCTCCCGAGCATCCCATCTCTGACAAGTTTTTCCACCCACAGTGGTAGATATACTTCCTCGATAACTAAACCCTCGGTCAATTGGGTGATAGCAATCAGTTGTTTGAGGAATTCCCTGTGTTCCATTGCATGAGTACATGGCACGGACTTGTTTCTCGTCCTCGAACGATAGCGCATATCGTTGCACTTCGAACGATTGCTCGTTGGATCTGTAGATATATTCATGATCTGCTTTGCCTAACTTGTTATGTGCAAGACCAAAACGCAGTGAGCTTTAAACCTACTACATTAGAATGTCCAGAGCTGGCAATGTACCACAGAGGCACACTGGGCTCGATCTATCAAATCAAGTGAGTTTTCCTAAGTTTATTTTACAATAACAGATGACAAACATTAACGTTAGATTTATTAACAATGTTTATACGGGTTACCTGTTGAGTATAGTTGGGTGTCCATTGTTGGTAAATGCGAACGACCCATAATGCATAACTGATTTAAAGTCATAGGACGAGTTGTATGAAATAATGTCCATTTCTTGTTTCTTGAAAAAGTTTCTTTCGGTTCCTGTAACAAAACAATGTACAAATGTGCACATTTACCAATAACACGGCACTCCACGAGCAGTCATATTGACCCATCATTATAAACATGTAATAAAATCAATTTACGCCAGACATGCAAAGGCGTTCTGGTTAGTCGGAATGACCGCCCACCCCATGACTTTGGTGCAACAATTTGAAGGTCAGAAACTGAAAAGCTGTATAAAAGGATTTAGAAACGAAAAAACGTAAATACTTTCTTGTTATTGTGTTGCAGGAAAAATTGTTTTGTTTTTAACGAAGTTTCGATCATAACAAGGGAGTTTAAAAACATAACTATAAGCTTCACATCCCTCAATACCTGTACGAATATTATCCCACACTATTTTTACATAATCGTCTCTATCAGATCGACTCTGTTCATGCCAAAATCCAAGTGCATGCAGACATTCGTGGAGTACTGTGCCAACATTGCCACATCCAAGCCCTATTGAAATCTAGAAAAATTGTTTCCACATTCAACAAAAAATTCATTTTGAACCAATGTCATTAGAACTATTAAAAAGGTTTCAAAACATTTGCAGTCGTCTGTAGCCTCTACACATCATGGCACACTTAGTCCAACATTATACGCAGCAGATGTTTTCCAAGTTTTACCCTACTTTATACTATGGTATAAGCAGATTTTTACACAACATTTTTACAGACCCGGCACTGACTTGGTAAGTCAGGCTTCGTATCTTCAATACGCCTCCAAACTAACCACTACATTATCATGTCAATTATACGATGGACCTTACCACTCTATATGTCTGATTTTACAACTATAAGGCTAACAAAAAAAAAAGCAGATTGTGAAATTGTTGAATGTTTAGTTTTGAATGAATTGTTTTGTTGTGTAGTAAAGACATACTTGCAAGTATATGTTTTATGTATTTACTGCTTTTGAAAACTGCCCAAATCGAGAATAATTTCTTCAGAAACATTTAGCCACACAACTGCTGAAAAAGCTGTTCTTTATTTCACCAAGTGGCCATAAATTGCCCAAAGCCTAAAAGTTGGGCGTATCTTTCCGATACACCGCAGAGAAAATAAGTTAACGTAGATCACTCAACTGGTGAAATAAGCTCAACTGTATTTGTTGCATCATGGTAGAGGGTACCTGTTGTATGCCTCCAATTCTTCCTATGTAGGAATAACAACCAAGTCCGTCGATAAACTCAATAATATCGGTGTCACCAGAAACAGCCGGTTCGAATTTTAAACAAGTTACAGCATTTATTACTGACAAGGCTCTGTTGATTACCAATTTTCGACCTATTTTCTTTTCTGCTGAGAAATCAAAAGAATTTGTTTGTGCGTTTGATAAGCAATTTTTATGACTAATATTTTCACCTATGTCCGACGAATAGATAAATGGAATTCTGTAAAATCCCTCATGCTTTTGATTTGTCCATCTGGGCCTAATGGAACCAGCTCTGGTGGAAATACCAGTTATTTGCTCCATTAACCAGTCTTCTATTTCAGCTGGACAACATTTCAACATACAAGTAAACAAATTTTTAGGCTTAAAAAAGCAAAATATTTTTGTGAATTTACTTGTAAGCACAACATCATCCATAACATCGTTACACTTCCATTTGCAGTTTTCCGAATCGAATTCTGCATGACCATAATCACAAGTCTTTTCTGGAAAGTGCATTCGACACGAATTCGGACCTTTTCCTGAAAAACGCCAGGTTAGGTTGTATCTCAATTTGGTTCTTAAAGCCGAAGCTATTTTTTTAAAAACCGCCTTGTCCATTAGAAAGGCTATGCTGCGATTTCGGTTTCAATGCAGACTGGGCCTTGTGCTCATTAGACAAAAATAAAATTTAAGAATTTATGTCACCCTTATTGCAACTGGTTGCTTAGATTCATTCAGGCAAAGTTGATTCTAGTGGATATTTTCCCACCGTAAAAAAACACCAACAAAGAACATTTATACCTCAGCGTATATCAATGGAACGCATTTTTATCTCGAATAAAACATATTCTTACCCCCTGCCATATTGGTCAATAAAAATAACCACCCAAAACAGAGCACTTTCATGGTGGATAACTGACCATAAAACAGTTTACTGTTTATTTTATCCATCCACTTGTAATATTGATTTAGTTGTGGTAGCTTATTTAGTATGGCACGCACGGATGTTGATTCAGAATGATGCTTGAATGCGATGGAAGTTGCCTATGAAATCATTCTTTTTAATCTAAAAATACTAGCAAAAGCGATTTATTGGGCTTATTAAGTGTACTCACAGAAACGTGTTGTTTGATATAAAAATCAGAACTTTTTAACGTGTTTTCCGGGTTTGAGGTGGAAAGTGCAATAGCGGTGTTTAAACAGATTCTTTGAATTTGTGCACATACCTTCATTTCTTTCGTTTTCTGCTCCTTATTGTTATAATTACTTTTGATGGTTCGTTTTGAATTGGGTAGAGGTCCTTGCTACAAAGAAAATGATCTCTCGTTAAACCAACATATAGTTTTTCTGTAGGAAAATTTTACTCTGTCGAATCGGTTGGTTAGTAAACATTAATTGAATTGTTGATTTAAACATTGATCAAAATGGAGCAAAAGTTCGACTTGCAACTTTTGTACAGGAATATCGAGCACAATAACTGGCCATGATTCATTGTTCATCTAACAAATCTATTCTGGTTGGCACAAAAGGATACATATAAATTTCGATGCATTCTGTGACTAATAAATAGATCAGGATTGTAATTATGTCGTACTGTAGCGGTTATTATTATTATACGTTTCACCAGCAGCTGTCATAGTTAAATTTAGCAAAAAATACAGTTTTTGTGTCATGTTAAACATCCTTTTAAATCAGAAAACTTAATCACTGTTACTTCACATTAGCTTCAAATATAGTTGTTGATTTTGCTTTTATTTTTGGTTTGCAAAAGTTTACTGCTTCAACTGGTTTATAAGACCCATGATACGTTTGTAAAGTTGACATCATACAAATGGAGGACATTTATGACCCCACCGTAAAGAACTTAATTCCTCCCTAGCTTACAGCGATTAATAGGAAAGTTAAAAGTTTTATGCTTTTGCTTTAGAAAAAATATTTTAGTTGGTGGTAATTTTCCTCTTCTCTAAGTTAAATATACCTCCCGGTGTAACAAATACACAAGGATAGGGTATAACAACCTCTGTTTATTCGTGCATTTTCATTTTAAATCGATATCGCACTTCTGACAAAAATCACAAACGCACATACAGTATATTGTTGATTGAAAAGAGTTGTACTTTTTTCTTGATTTGTTTTAAGGGCAGGCAGGGACGGCACAATTGTCCCAAACGTGTGCAGGGTCTGTAGTAAAACACCAGGTTGGTGATTCGCCAGAAGCTCGACAGTAGTTGTGTGGACCCAAGCCCCAATTCACCCACTCCGCTTCTTCCTCGTACGGTTTGCTAGGAAAAGAGAAATGTGTGGTAAAAATGGGGCAAGCAACAGTAAAAATTTACAACAAATGTAGTACTCAAACGTAAAGTTCGTGAAGACGTTTGTACCACAACACAATGTAATGACTCTTACTAGGTATGTTTGTGAGGCGTATTAAGATCCCATCGTTGACATGTGTATCCCAGCTCGGTGACGTTTAAACCTCCTCTGTAGTCGGCGTAATTGCCGTTTTCGATGCATCCCACCGGAGGCTGGGGTGGTGGCGGGTCTGAAAGGAAATAGCAAAACGTTTTACTCTAATCTGCAAGCGTTTGCACTTCACGAATTATTACGGGCGCAAATCTCAAAATTTTGGTTTAGGGTGACTTCTATTCATTTGTTGCTCTCAATATTTTTGAATCGGTTGTGTTAAAAAAGGGATCCGGCTGTATTTTATAAAATAAAGACGAAACCCATTGTCTGGTTAATCTGTTTAAAGCGGGTTCAAGCTGGTTTACTGCAATAAAACGATTTTCGCTCTTTAAATACATTTGCAACAGGTAAGTGATTGCATACAGTTTAACGGCGTTTTAAGGCTGATTCAGCCGAAACCATTATTTGTAACAGAAAAATCTATATTGTGGCGTCATAACTTTTCGTCAATCGACAACGTTATCTACATAATAATTGCTCACAAAAATCGAAGTGTCCAGTAATTTCTATGGATTTGTGGCACTGCTGGTCATGATAGTACAACCAGGTTTAATATTTATAGCTTCAGGGGATTTGACAAAGGTTAGGGCTGAGGAAATGAATTCCCTTTTGTCCAGACTTTTTTTTCGTACCAGGAATGCATACAGGCATGTGACAATATTGCTTTTCCAATGCAAAGGACAGGACATAGCACCACGGCCAGTCATCACCATCCGGAGCTCTGCAATAGTTTTCAGTCAAACCATAGTCGGCAATCACTTGACTGGAACTGCAAGGAACAAAAAGTGAAGCACGGTTAATGACCTACAGATAATGAAAAACAGATTTTCGTCTACGGTTTGTGAGGTAAGCCGGACTTAGGTATCTGTTATAGCGCAACAATGTTCTTTTTGGTTTACTATGCACCTGTTCCATTTACCGTAAACTTATAAAAAACAGAATTGTTACCATTATCATCAGGTTTTTAACACTTAGGTTGAAAGTTATCTAATATATATACTTGTATCCATGGGGATGAGGAACTTGTGAGTCCCAGCGTTGGCAAGCTTTTCCGTCAATGGTTTCCCTGACATTTCCTCTGTACAAACTCGCATTGCCGAAAACAGCACAACCGGTCGAATTAAAAACTGTTGACGTGGGTGGCGACGGCTGGGTTGAGGGAGCTACGAGAAACATTCGACACTTTACAAGCACTACTAACATTGGTTGACAAGTTTCATCCGCTGTTTTTTAGATCGGCAAAACCGGTATAAAGGTTCTTAGAAAATAGATTTTTGAAACGGTTATGCCTTTAGTGTGGGCTTTTACTAAACAGTTTTTCCATGCTTGATAGCACGATGCTTGCTGGTTAACTAACTTCATGTTACCAGTGCAAGAAATTGCAAAAAATTAAGATTTTGCATTAATTACTAACCGCCAGCATTAGACTATTTCCAAAAACATTCTTACTAAAAATTGGATAGCAAGTGTAAATTTTGCTTAAATTCTGCGGTTTCACCAACGTCCCATTAGTTTTTACATAACCATTGTTAACCGACATGACTAAAAATTACAAAATATAGGTTGTGATTGGGTTCCTGTTTTCGGCGGGCACTGTTTGCATCTTCGCTAGGTCTTGCAATGGAACGGGTATGCCGGCATGAGCACAATTGTTTGCCGATTATTGGCAGTCACTCATACAATTATCGTGCGACAATATAGAACGGATGTTAGTCACGCTACAATCATGATTATACAATGCAGTTTTCCGATCTATTTAGCTCCACCGCAATTAATTCCTTTGATGACCTGTACAGAATGGCGTGTAGTGACATTTTGAGTACAAGCCGACAGCACGCATTTTTTGCCCTGCTGGGAACTGTTGCATAATCCAACAACTAGCTTAATTTTGTCACTGTGTCAGAATTCAGAAAATACCACAACGTAAGAAAAAATTGTCCCGCTTCAGCGACTACAAAAATCTGCAATTAGAAAAATCACTAAAAACGTATTACTTGGCGTGGCTGGCGGCGCAGTTGTACAAGCACATTGTTCTGTTCTTGAGAATCCGCCCCTGCAGGCTCCCTGTCCCCTTACACCTCCCACACATTGACGTACACTGTGACGGCGGCCACGTTGGCAATCGCAGTCAGACCAATCCGAGTAATTTCCCCAAACAGCATCTAAACAATAAAATAATCCTCGTTTTGGCCAAAGCAGCCCGACGTTTTTAGACACGCCCAGTACAAACTAATCATTGGCAATCTTTTCATTGTTACGTCATGTAACCAAACAAGTAGGCAACAATCGATGGTTCTTTTTTCGGGCAACTTTTTAAGCTGGAAAATACGAAACTGGGCTATAGTGACCGACAGCTACTATACCAGCTTATTAATCATTTTGTTGAGGTTGAGTATTTAATGAAGTCACAAGTGCACATCTAACCGTTTGAGTGTTGTCTAAACTCATATTAGCAATCCACTTACCTTCGTTGCAAAGTGAAACGTTGCATCTACTGGTGGTGTTTGTGTTAATGTAGCAATATGGAAATGGTTCATCCGTTGGGTTGCGACACCGATTTCGGACCAAGTTTTTGCGACGAAAATCCCGCACATTCCTGTGAAACAAGTTTATATACAGCAGGAGCAACGAGAGTTTGAAAATTTCACTTACAGTTCTGATTGCCTCCACCGAATACATGTTTGTCCATTTTCATCTACACTAATTCGACCACGATAACTGTCAAGATCTGATTTATCGAAACAGCCACGATCCGGGTCTGCAAAAGAGTTTTACAGTGTCGGTATCATTAGTGAATCCTTCGAATTTTAAAAGCTAAGTACCTTCAGACTTTTTACAAGCTTTTAAAGCTCAAGTGAAGGATTAAAGAAACGATACATTAGCAAAACAATTACAAAGGTAAAAACTAAATGAAACATTTATATTTACGTGGGTCGCATGCTCAAGCGTTGTATGTTTAACTAACAAACGTAAAAAAACATATTTTTCGCTTGTCTATTTAACTTACAAAGGGGACATCCCTTGTTCTGGCATCGCCCTCTTTCCATTACATCTCCCACACAGGTTCCACCAATACAATTTCGAATTCGAACATCTCTTCCTGTACCACAGCCTACGCTGCATTCCGAATGAACCCATGCGCTCCATGTTCCTTTAAACGTTTTACAGCTTTTTACAATCCTATCGTCAATTATAGATATTTCTTGTTATAATAAACAATTAAGTGTAAAGTTATATGCTTGCACATGTTCATTTCAAGAATCTATAATTATGATTTTCATACAGGACAGTGACTATTAAGTCATAATTGAGCTGGGTTAAAATAAAAATAAAATAATTTGAAGAATCAGATAGATTTGTAGATTGAAATACTTGTTAAATATCAAACATAATCGTTAAAAAATTTAAACATTTTATTTTTTACTTTGGATAATAAAAAAAATCTCCCGAATTTAAAACACCCTGCGAGTAGATATGAACTATAATTAGAGTTGTAGTGCAAATCCAACCTATGCATTGAGGTAAAGTTGGACACGGTTTTGATTCCCAGTATTCCCCAGGACACTTGTCAGATCCGGGTGTATTTCCAAAACAATGACGTGTCCTGTAAACCAAGTGCTGTTCAATCTTCGATCGATCTCTAATTGATGCAGCAATTTACCTATATTGGAAACCATTCCCACAGGTTGCATCACATGCAGACCATTCAGAAAAGGTTAACCAAAATCCAGGATCGTTGGCAGGAATAGCAATTGCTGGCACTGTACGAAATATTTGATAAAACGTGATATCAACAAACTTTAGGGAAAAAGTCTACTAAAGGGNAGGGTAGTGTTTAAAAGGCAACAGCTTTTGCTTGAACAAAAACGCCTTGCCAAATGTTTACCGTTTTTGTGTGTATTTGACGGGGAATATTTTCGATTGGTGCTAACGCCTTTTGAATCAATTGCCTTATTATGTGTGTTGTTGCATAACCTGATTGACAGGGTAATCATTCAACAATGTGCCGACAATGAAGCATTACAATTTAAACGGTGGAGTGTATACCCGACTTTGTGTGGTAAAATAAAAGACTTTTGTTCCACGATTTGCGTATTTTTAGCGTAGTAACTATACTTTTTGCAGTGAAGTAAACCACTGTCATTCAAAAAAACAACAACTTTAGCCACACTATACAAATTACAGTAACCTTTCACATTATTTTACAACATTTACCGTTTGAGTGCCGCCTATTTTGCCCAAATTGGAAAAACAACTTGACTCCGCCTTATTAAATTCGATGATATCTACATCACCAGGTTGGACAGGTTCAAATCGCAGGCATGAAATCGCATTGTAAACTCCAAGAGCTCTATTGATGGTCGACTTGTGCAGAGAGCTGTATTCTAAGCAAATTAAATGGCGTTGTAGACATTTTTTTAAGTTTTACGATAATATTTGTGTGTACGTAGACGCAGCTGGGTTGAAAAATTACAACTTAAGTAATTCTGAAAAAAACATTTGGCATTATGTCAGGTTTGTCGAAATTGCTTGCAGACAAAGTCGGGACCCGCTTAATTGTTTAAATTATTGTGGCCCCTTGCACTAAAAATTGATCACAGAACTGGCTTACCGACGTTAGCATTGTAACAAAACGGAATCCTGACGAATCCATCCGTGGTAATATCGTCCCAACGCTTCGTAGTAGACTGTATTCCAGCCTTAGCTTTGGGTTCCACTAAAACATTTGCACATAAAAATTCACAATCGCACATTTAACAATCCAACGACGTTTAACGTCGACGCCTATTTGATTCTAAGGGAAAATATAGTACGTTTCAAATTCAACAGCGAATGTGCTAAGCCCGAAAATGTATGTTTATATGTAACTCTTGTGTATAGATATATTTGAAAACTAATGTTGCCATGATTTCGTGCACAATATTTGACGTGCTCTGTGCCGATGTTTTTGCAACGTTCTAGCGCCACCTATAAGAAATCTGTTTGGATTTAAGATACCGTTTTCAGCACTGCAAGAAGAGAAACTCACATCACGGTTATAAATGTTGCTGATATCGAATTGATGCCTAATTTGTATTAGTCCAAAAACAATTAAATTATAGCCTTTTAAACCAGGATCATGCGCATAAATTAATTTGATGGGACGGAAATGCACATAGATGGCACAAATACTCATTTTTTTGAGGTATCGTGGTATGATTTTCAAGAAAAGTTCTGCGTCCTGTTCTCGGATTTGAGAGTAAATAACTAACAAGTTATACTACTGGAATCAAGGTAGTACGACTTCAAAACATTCAAGAATCATACAAAGTTTTAGAAACACATACAATTCGAATTTATTTTGCGGTCTCTGGGTTGCAAACATGGTATTGTATTTGGGCTGCGAATCTCATTGAGCTATAGATTAATGCTTTGTACCATTACCTGGCGTTATAATATCGTCGACTTGCTCAAGACACTGGCAACTTTTGTCAGTTTGTATTCGGAACAATCCACCTTTGCAGACGCTTTTACAACGAGTGGCGTCATCACGTTCTGCAAACAAATTGTGTTAACAAACCTACACTGGAATACACTTTTACACAATGGGGTTTAACTTGTGTTGCTTTTAATCACGTCTTCTTTAATTTTATGCATAATTAACAACAAATAAAATTTACAACTTTTTAGTACACAATTAACAACAAATGAAAAGCCTCTCGGAGACTGTATATGTTATAGCGCGATGGCGCGAATAAACTTCTTCAAAAAATTTCAATTCCCAACAAAAAACAAAATTATCTAATTTTGAAACATGGCCTACTGTTGTGCGACAGGGGAAAAAAGTTATTTCAGCATGAATTGTTAATTGCCAATATCTGTGACGTATTTAATCTGAAAAAATGAGTGAACCAGAATTTACAACACTTAAGGTAAAAAAGATAGTTTTTCACCAAAACAAACCTGAGATTGCCGAAGCAAAAACCAGGAGTAAAAAAAAGTATGTCTTCATCGCAATCATTGGCTTGCGTCCACCAAAAACCAACAAAATACTTTGTCGTCGATCTGCAGTAGATGCAGCCAATCGTTAATATGACTTGGCACATCAACACCTGCCATTTTTATAATAGTATACGACCCGGAATGTTTCCGGCTCGCACGAACGCCTTATGAAATAATTGCGTTACGCATAGCTTGTCGAATAGTGTGTTGACAGCATGTGTCATACAATACAATAATTGCAATGCACGATATCCTTTATATTTTGCTCGCTGCGGTCTCTATCTACACATTAAAGAGGTTTGTCTGTATGTGAGATATCGCAACCTTTCAGTAAACTCAGGACACAATTTTATGCCAATTATATTTTAAAGTCTTGATGGCAATATTCGAGACAATACCTCATGTTCAAACATCCGACCAGCCGAAACTGAAGGAATTTCGCGTCTTACATTTTTGCAACCTAAAGTTAATATCGTGCTTGATGGGACCGACTGACTCCCCCACCTTTTTTTCGATGACGAGGACTTATTTGAGCAAACTGACGTAAACTTGGTTTTTGTTCAAGTTTATTGGAAAACACAAAAAAAAAAACTTGGGCGAAAACCGTGCAAAGCGAAGGTAGATCTTAAATGGTACAAAGTCATTGGTCGGTGCCGCAACCAAATGGTTATAAAAACAAAAAGATGACAAATACACATATTGTTCAAATTTGTAAGTTTACTCAGCTTTTTTTCCAACATTTTGTTTAACTTCAATGAGAAAAAAGTTAAAAAAAAGACATTTCACTTTCGCATAACCATCAGGAACTTCATAGTTTGTTGCCAGGTATGCAGCATAAAATCAGTCAACACAGTAAATAACACAATATGATAGCATGTCTTTGTCTCCCCCTGGCGGCGAGCAAAAAATCGGCAAAAGGTTTGATGAGTCCCATGTACTGATCGGGCATTGCTTGTTGGTTGTAACCTGCAAAGTGCAACACCATTAACAAAAATATGAAACCAAGTCAAACAGGCACAGACTTGAAATAAGCCGGGGAAAGTTTACTGTTTGTCATGTTAGCAAAAAATAGTTTGTCTTTCACTAAACGTTTTACTAAAATTCTTATTTTATAGAACAGTGCGCCGCAACGGGTTTGACGCGACACACTGGTGTGCCGCGAGACGATGCCAGGTGTGCCGCAGTGTAACTACAACCTAACAAGCTTTTTAAGAAAATAAAAACATTTTATCCCTGGCGAATATGAACGTTATAACAGTTAGGCAATTCGCTCATCTAAATTATTTTTTGGCTGTCCACTGTGCATTATGATGTTTTTAAAACGTCCCTTCGTATACTGCCCGGGCGTTAAAAACAGAGGTTGAAGTGTGCCGCCGAATTTTGAAAGTTTAAAAGTGTGACGTCAGTGAAAAAAGGTTGCGGTGCACTGCCATAGAACATTATAACCAAGCAAATAAAATAATACTTTTTAAATTATGCATGTCGTTGTTATAAGTTTGAACGAGCCATTTTGATTTTGACAAACATATCATTCGCCACTAATTAGGCATCTACGAAGCAACTAAACATAATACGTTTGCAATAAACTAGTTAATTTGTAAGAACAAATACAAACTTCCGTTGGTACACGGTTACTAAATGAAGCATTCACGTATACTGTCCTGTGGGGCCAAAACGCCTTTTTCAACAAGTCGCAAACGTTGTGAAAAAGGCCAATAACGATTCGCGTATA
>QXVZ01023679.1:0-40539 GCA_008931825.1 Phallusia fumigata | reverse complement strand
ACAGGTGTATGATGTGTAATGTGATCATGTGTTAGGCCGCTTGGATTTGATCACTTCGGCACCCCACACGAAAAAATATTTGCTAAAAAATAGACGCCTATGTTTTCAACATATACCCTGTAACCCTGGTACCTGCAGTTCCAAATTTTGACCCACCTGAAGTGTTCAGGTTGGTAACTGTGTTGTTTTTTTGTTTTTTATTCAACCATCAGACCCAAATAACACTTATTGTCAGCGGAATGCCAAACAGAATTTTAGCTTTTAANCAGACCCAAATAACACTTATTGTCAGCGGAATGCCAAACAGAATTTTAGCTTTTAAAGTTAAAAAACAAAATAGTTGGTTTAAGTTAGGCTTCCAAAACATACCTTTAGTTGGTCTAGTTCTTTTTTCCAATCAACCACTGCTACTCTATATTGATCCACAATGTGACGAAGTTCATGAACTTTTGATTTAAAGTTTTGGAGTTCAAGACAACCTTCAGGGTAATCCAACAGGGGCTTTAAGAGAAACATTTGTTCAATGTTGTCAAGTTTAGATTCAAAAAGTTTTTCGAATTTAACTACGCTGTTGGGAGTCGTCATCTTAATGACCTAAGAATAACCTTCATTAAATACATGTTACCATGGATTTCCTCCTCAAATTTTAAATTACTTTGGAAATTTCGTTCGGAAATGTCACATTATAGGCACATCTCTCCCCAGCCTTCATCATTGCTAAGATAGCTTAGAATTAGGAATATAGTTTACAAATTTCCCGCCAAGTGCGTATGTTCGGGGATTCCCGTGAAGTGAAAAGGCACTTTTAGCGTTTTCATTCGATTGCATGCGCTCTTTATGCTTGAGATATTTGGTCTGTTGCAAACAGTCAGATAACGCAAGGCAGCATAGTGGTACGCCACCCAGTTATCATACATATAGTCGAAACCTGCCCAAACAACAATAATAGTGGACCAGGCCTAGTCGAAACCTGCCCAAACAACAATAATAGTGGACCAGGCCAGGGAACAAAAACATGTTTTTTTCAATTTTGCCACCTATGAACGTGTCGACGATTTTATTCACATGTATTTTACAGTTTAAATAAATTATCACGTTTTTCGTTCCAGAAAGATCTCAGTCGCTGCAAAAATAAACAAAGTAGCCGGAAAGTGATATATTTATGTTACAATACATAAAGTTACAAACACAATAGTTACAATGGTTACATATATGTCCATAGCGAAGGAGAAAGAATAAATAAATTCTGACTTAATATTGGGCAGCGATGAGCTGAGCGCATCGTCATCTGCTAAGTGCATAGAAGTGCTTTAATAAAATTGACGCAAAAATATCCTGAATAGTGCAAGTAAACAATTATTTGAACCTGAAAAGTATCCATGCGAAAACATATTGGTATTTTAGTTTCTGCTAAACACGCGATAAGCGATAAACAAAAAGATATTACCCAAGAAAAAATGGAAAAGAGATTTTAAGCAAGAGAGAGAGAGAGAGAGAGAGAGAGAGAGAGAGAGAGAGTTGAGAACAAAAAATTCAAACATTAAATTTAAAAATTTAATCAGTGTGTATTATATCAGTGTTTCAAAAGCTGCTTGTATGTGGCAAACAACTTCACATTTACTGTTGCTACAGTACGCCCTTAGTTTCCTGGACAAGGGCATTATAAACACGATTACATTGCACTAAAACATAGAAGCAATTGCACTTGAAAACGCCTGACCTGGAAAAATAAGTAAAAAGGCACCATTCTTGAAGTACATGAAAAATCGAAGGAAATAAAGCAACGATAATGTCGGAACAACCCACTGACAGTGGTTATGCTATTTATAATTTAGTATGTATTTACATTGACGCAAAAAGGTCCCGTTAGGTCTACGGCCCCAAGTTTATCACAACATTTTACGGCATAAAACCATGCGTTTGCGACACATGAAGGTTGTGGTAAACCTTATGCAGTTAGCCCTTTTTCTACAAAACATTGTCACAATCCACTGCATGAATCTTGCTCGGAAAGTCTAGATTTGTTTCTGCCACTTTTTCTCAATAGATGTCAATGTCTGCTAGGTCAGCATCAGCATCTTCATCTCCAACGATGACGTCATAGTCAACGTGTGGCGCATCGTCGATTTCGTCGATGTCCAGTTCTGCGCCGAAGTTCGTCTCCGTGTCTTCCTTCTCGAAAGTCTCGATCCCGTCAACGTCATCATCCCAATCTTCATATTCCTCGTCATCTTTCCCATTTGCCCGGAAATTTTCAGAAATTTTATCCTCTTCGTTTAACTCAGTCATATCTGTTATTTGATCTTCCTCATCACTTTCATTGGCATCATAGTCCGCGGCATAATCGAAACCTTCCTCATTATCAAGAATATTTTTAGCGTCGCTGTCTTCAGTAACAAATGTATCAAGATCTGACTCAATGTCGCTGTTGTCTCCCTCAAACTCAGCAAGATATTCTGTTTGGTCTTCTTCTTCATCGATGTTTCCAGCAACGTTATCAGATGTCGTTTCGTAATCCTTCTCGAACAAGACATTTTGACCGGCTATGCCTTCACTGGTATCTGCATCATAATCAAAATCCCGACTTTCCTCTTTAGATAGAAGTTCAGCACGATACTCCTCCGGGATCACTGTATCATTTTCTGTATCAATATAATCCATCTCATCTACCTGTTCATCCTCTTCAAAGTATTCTGCTTCATCAAAATCTTCAGTAGCCTCGCTACTTGGCTTAGAAATTTTCGGCTCGTTTAATGCTTCTGGGTCATAAGCTGGAGGCAGGAGATTCTCTGCGTCCTCGGGATAATTGGTTTCTGTCGGTTGTGTGACATCGTATGCGTCAACACTTTCAGTTTCCTTTGGTGGTCTGCCAACGTCTTCAGGTACGTCATCTTTGACGTTTGTGTTTGGTGGTGTGACTTCGTCATCAATCATGGTTTTTGTTTCCAGTGAGCTTATATCAGCGGTAGTGTCAGTCTGTAAAAAAAGTTGGCTTTCAGTTTAGATACTGTATTTTCTGTACTTGTTTAGTTTACATTACATAGCCTGTTAACACGAACGATTTGCACGCTTAAATTGGGAATCGTCCTTAATAGAAAAACACTAGAGCAAGAGCTGCGCTTTATCTACTAGATACGGATTAGCACAGCGGTTTGGGCCGGTACGCTTATGCCCCTGGGCAAATGACCATCAGGTCCTTGCGTAAATACAACCCCGACCCATTACCCGAATTCATACTGGCACCTCAGACGAATTGCGCGGATTTTCATGTTGACAACGTATTGACACAACAAAGTATAACTAAAAAGATAAACTAAGCCCTCTTAAAAAGCTTCAAAAAACATAAAGGCCGAGGATGTAAATGGTAGATCGCGACGCAGAAACATGACAAAGTGAATAAACGAGAAATACTACAACTTTGCAGCAACCACAAAAACAGGACCCAATTACCGCGGATGATGAACTTGAAGCCTTTCCATTTTCCATTACATTGTGTTCTGTGGCCTCAGCAACCTCCTCTACGTAGCTCTTTTGATCGTAGGAAGTTGATGTTTCCTTTTCGGGCATGTTTGCTTTCGACTAAAGACAGAAAAAATGTGACTTTCAAAAAGATGCGTATCTATGAGTTAAAGTACAAACGGAACTTGCAACTATTATGTCCACAACATTGATATGGTCATATTCCCTCTCGATACATTTTAAATCCTTACAATTAGGTTTCCACAGAAAATGCAAAATACAGAAAGAAGGACATTCGGACATTTTAAGTGTTTTGGGAAAGCATTTATTTTTCTTTGACATGTCTTTCCCAAAAGTATGCATGGTATCTCCAGCATAAACGTGCTTGTTAGTAAGAAAACAAAAACAAAAAACAAGACACAGACTTGAAGAGTAATTTAATTAAAATCATAACTGCTGAGCCTTTGTAGTTAGTGAATACATTTGATTGCAAACATTTTGACAATAGTCATCGTTAGTGCATTTTCTTCAATGTGTAAAAAATTGTGTAACATATGTTAATGGGCTTGATGTATTGTGGTTCTGGTTGCTTGTTTTTAAATTCATGTTATGTAGTGGGGAACGTTGGTTTTCGTTGCTTAATTAATGTAAAAATTATTAGAATCAGATACCTTGGTATTTAAACAAAAAGATCAGGAAAAACTGATTGGCCTTCTTAAACAACTTTGTTGTTTTGTAACAATACATCTAACCAGCAAATTAGTGCAATACTAATGACAATTTGTGTATGACACTAGGAATCAGGAAGAGATTGGGAACAATGAATCAGTGCAACAAGGTTTACACAATACAGCCTGCTAAATAAATTCGACAAACAAAGGTGCAATACAAATAGTTGATTTTATTGAGCTGTCATGTTATGGCATATAAGGTAACTATGGTTAGCAAACCAATCACATTGGTCAATCCTTTTAATAATGATGGCCTTTAAAAAACTCCAAGCTTTATGTGTACTTGCAACTGTTATAATTTCTGTTTTCTTCCTATTTAATAAATTTACTGAAAAACACCTGGTATAATTCTATTGTATTTGAATGGTGGCAATGTTGTTTTTTGTTGTGTCATTCAAACTTAAATAAAACTAGTGTAAAATTTTGTTCTATGCAATGTTTTTTTTCATAAAATTCAAATAACAAAACTATTTTTTTATTCTTTTCAAATATTCGATAATTGTCAAGTGCATATGCAATAATATAGACCATTTTAATTAGCACATGCGTATTAGGCTGTGTGTTTAAAATTTGATAAAGAATAATTTACAAGCAAGTAAACAAAAATAATTATTTTGTCTTTTCAGAATTTTCCTTTTCACAAAAGAATTCTGTGTAACAATCAACTAACTGTTGCCTTTTCTGTATTTGACACAATACATATTATTCAGTTATCACATATATGCAATATAAAAGGCATTTACCTCTGCCTCTTTTTCTAACTGTTTAACTTCATCCTGCAAAGTATGAACAAGATTTCTGTAAGACTCCAATTGTTCTTCCATAATAGCGATGGTTGCATTAAGTTCCTGTTGCACTTCCCTATGTGAGATTCTAAACATATGTACAATTTTTTATCAATAAAACTTGAAAGAGAAAAACGAACTGCAAATTAGGTTTTTTATTGACAGAAAAACAGGATAGGGGGGTGATACAAATAGCTTTTAAAATACCTAAATAACAAAAATAATTGTTTTTTGAATTGTAAAAAAATAACAGTAAATAATATTTCTAAATATATTTACATTTTTTGCCCTAAGCGCACAAAGTTTTATAAATGTTTAAAATGTTAATCTAAAACACTCACAACAGGACTTCAGTCTCTTTTCGTTCTAAAGTATACTCTTCAATAGAATTCTTTAGTTCCTTCACCTCACTTTGTAAAAATTTTGCATTACGTTTTTCTGATTCCTAAAAAAAAAATAGCTACCCTGATTAAATTCACAAATTAAATATTTCAATCAGCTGACAAAACTATACATTCAATAAAATAATCAGTTTTTGGGTTAACTATTTAATAAATTTTAATATCACCAAGAAATAAGTTTAAGATTACAAAACAGGTTTCTGATGTTAGTTATTTGTGTTAATAAATGTTCACAAAATTTTGTCAGGCAACTGCTTTATGTTGATTATGTTTTACAACCAATTTTCCAAACTTGGCAATGTTAAACAACATGTTCATAAATTTTCTTTGTAAAATTGCAAACAAGAAAATGCAACAAAACGAACCAGTTCCATTTGGTACTCTGCAACTTTTAATTGTAAGTCATTTTTGTCTGCCTGAAGTATTTCTTGATTTCCCATTAGAGTTTGAAAGCGCTCTGAAACAATACAGAGAAACACCTTGAGAATTGTCATCTTTAACTAAATGTAAGCTTCATACTATATTTTAATTCCAATGGAATATTAACATTTTAGGATCAGGCTTTAATAATGCTATGTGGCTTACGTTTGTGGAAACATGTAGAGTCATGACAGGGTTTAAACTACAAACATATGAATACAGAGTTGTTGCACAAGATTTACCAAGAACTTGCCTTCTTTGAGTTCGAGAGCTGTCACTTTGTCTCTAATATCCATCTTCATGTTATTTTTGTCATTTTCCTGTTCTTTAAGATTTTTTTTTAAAGTTTCATATCTTTTATGCATTTGCTTGGCTGATGTCTGTAAAGTATATGCTAATATAAGCAGGTTTTAGACTTGAGGTATTACTTTGGGGAAATTTTCTGTTTAATAAACATTTATAAATTTACATTAAAAATAGTTTTGAGTACTATTCCCTTTTTTGGTAGAAAACAAAAATCTAAATCTAGAAGGGGGTAACATGTTTATTCAGTTGTTCCATCCTTTCCCCAGAACAACTTCAAATTTAAATGAACANAGTCATGACAGGGTTTAAACTACAAACATATGAATACAGAGTTGTTGCACAAGATTTACCAAGAACTTGCCTTCTTTGAGTTCGAGAGCTGTCACTTTGTCTCTAATATCCATCTTCATGTTATTTTTGTCATTTTCCTGTTCTTTAAGATTTTTTTTTAAAGTTTCATATCTTTTATGCATTTGCTTGGCTGATGTCTGTAAAGTATATGCTAATATAAGCAGGTTTTAGACTTGAGGTATTACTTTGGGGAAATTTTCTGTTTAATAAACATTTATAAATTTACATTAAAAATAGTTTTGAGTACTATTCCCTTTTTTGGTAGAAAACAAAAATCTAAATCTAGAAGGGGGTAACATGTTTATTCAGTTGTTCCATCCTTTCCCCAGAACAACTTCAAATTTAAATGAACACATTGCAATTAGTGGTATGACAGCAAACAAACCAACCTCAAATTGTGAAGAGTTATTCATATAGTAGATACTTATTGCCGTCATTAGACAGAAACCAAACATAAGCGCAACCATTAACCGTCCTCCATTGCTCCCATAGCGAACTAAAAGATAAAAATGGTGGATCTTTTAAAGAGTTTTTATAAATTGAGAAAAGGCAAGGCATGGAGGTAAAGGAAAATGAGATGAGATTAAGCAACATCGTTTATTTGAGAGATACAACATGGAATTCTTAAACATGCCAATTATTAACTTCCCGCAAAAGTTATACAATTTATCTTTAAAATTTTGAGCACACACAGGTGTTTAACCTTTTGGAACATACTTTTTTGCCATACAATTTTACACCACGTTTTCATGCATATATTTTTGAAATCAGGCAATCATTCATTCATTTCTATATCTGCATCCCTAAATTCTCCAGTTATTCCTGTCACTTTACAGGTCCTGACCACTGCTCCAGCTATTTGTACAAGTCACTCACAAATTTAATACAAAAACATTGAAACATTTACCTTTGTCAAGGGCATTCATGTGATAAGATGCGATGTTGTCCATTTTCACGGAACGAAAATCTGTAGTGCGACAGCTCTGCAACTGAACTAAATGATTTAATCTCAGTGCAATGCAACGTTTCATGTCGTTGCAATGCATTAACGATTTGTATGAGCATCGCGTTTCCGTTGACGGCAACAACAATGGAATAGTCGATTAAAATGACAAGCACCGTTCGAAAATCGGTACGCACGCGTGTGTCCTGGTTAAGGTATTTTAACAAAGACATTTGTGAACATAAAATGCGGAATGAATTTCCACGATCTCAGGCCAGTGTTTGTGATTTCAAGACTAAGCTTTGGTCATCGTTACTACACGGACAACGCGGAGTCTTCCACTAATCATTATCCCTAAGCAGGTACTTTTGACACCAAAATTAAGCACAACCACAATAAACTGCAGACTGTGCGGAATTAAAAGTGGCACAAAGAAAACTGGCCAAACTGCCTTGTTTCTTAGCTGGTGCTGTTTCTTACGCGTTTGCAACAACACAAACGACTAAGAAAAGTGCCATACTTCGCATATTACGAACAACGCGTGTCGTTTCTCCTGTTCCAAGTGTTTTGCAGGACGAATCCAAACATCGAAATTATCGACTTGATGTCTTTGGTGTGACCAACTGTTTGATTTTGTCTTTTTTGTTATGCCATACTGCTTAAAAACACCATGTTTGGCAGCATAGCTAGGTCCCAACCACCGCTAAGTCGCCGTCGATAGTACAAAAACAGCTATTGCCGTCTGGATGTGACAAACAAAATTACAATTACACAATTTTAAACAAACTGTTTGTCAACAAAACGTCCATTTGTTACAAGTTCAATTTTAAACGTTTATTGTCCATCCAACGATATCGTGGACAGTACAACAGCAAATTAACGTACACCCAGTTTAGTCATGTACATATACTCATTGCTAAATATGCAAAAGCGGCAAATGCATGCAGGGGAAATTACATCTTTTAAAGAGCCAATGTATCTTGATTGATCAAATTTTACAGACGTCCGGTCATTTCAAAACGTTGATAATCAGAGTTTTTATTCGAAGTTACGATAAGTCTTGTGGTGCGTTTTAAGGTGAAACGCGATTTTGCTTTTAACTATAAAACTTTGTCAGCGCTATGGAAAGACCGCGAAGAAAATCAAACGATAAAAAAATCACGTAATGTTAGCAAACAACTGGACGGAATACATACTTGGAGAAAATTACAGAGCGAATACCGATATGCATCGCAAATAACGTTTGATTTTCAGCCCAGAGTTTTCAGTGGAAAAAGTCGAAACAGCAACATATGTATGTTGTGCACCTTTTCACGAAATGTAACAAAATGGCGTACAAAGCTGCGAGCGGGGCATGGATGTATTATCCGTTTTCAAAGCAGTGGTTTTAAATGTGGCAGCACGGATGAGCGAACATGATGGCATGCGATTATTCTCCAACTTTGCCGATATCACAAAGCGAATAACATAAATGGGTGGTCTTTGAGCTTGACAAAATAAAAGGAACAATTAAGGTTAAAAACAAAGGAAAAATATATCATATATCTGCACGTGTGTGATAAGAAATTTCGTATATCTGAAACTTTTAAATGGCCAATGGCCCTAAACCCCGTATGTTGCAAATCGACTGCAGTGCAACTCTTGGCCGAGACGCTTGAATACAAAACACACAGGGAAAACAGAGCGATTCTGGAGATTACGTAAATGTACGTTGCTCTGGAATTGTGCATAAAACGAGCGGTGGAAAATAGAAACGAGCGGAATCGTTGCTCGGCATCTAACTAAGTAACGACACCAAGTACCTTGTTACCCAGAAAGTTCTACAGCCAAATACTCGTTTTCGGCGAGTACAATNTGTGTAATTAGAAGCGGGCAAGGACACAGAAGAAGCACAAGGCAAGAGAAAATCTGCAGAAAAGAACAGCTTGGTAATTAACGAAGATACAATTTCTTTTTACACATTTTGGAGTTGGTAATTCACAATAAAAAATGAGAAAAAAACCTGCTGTCGGAATAATGTTCGAAAACCAGAATTTAAACCATTTCTATTTACTATCACAGTATTAGCAATTTTGTCACTATCGGTACAAACAATACAAAAAAAATTTTAAACCTGAAACCGAAACGCATTGGGATTTATCCTAACGTTGTACCACCCGCAGAAGATCCGTTTTGCGGCCTCATATCACAGACTTTATTTCTCTAACGGCCGCCACTAAGGCAAAGTTATCTTTTTGTGAATTGTGTATTATGAAGAGATGATTTCTATGCGGCAATATGCTTTAAAGTGTAATAAAATGTCATACTTAACCTGTTTCAACGTGTTTTCCCAAAGCAAGGCCGCGATTACATATGCGTTAATAAACATGTGCACGACCTTATAAAATAGTGTGGTTGCGCACCCATGACCAAGAGCGGCCGCAGGTTGCGCACCCATGACCAAGAGCGATCAATATTATCGAAATTAACAAATCGGACGCAATAGGACGCCAGAGCAGCAAAAACATGTTTTTGTGCCTTTTGAGGCGATTTTAACCAGCATGGCTTCATATGATTCACTGTTGTACGTGTGGGCTCTTCTGACATGCAGGATATTTAGCACATGGTATTAGTCACTCCAGTCGATACAATTAAACCATGCAGATGTTAAAGTTAAATCCCTTCCCTACAGTAAAGATACTAACTTTGATGACGTGTTCACCCACCGATCAATATCATGGGTCGGTTTTTCATCGTTGCAAGGTTGAACATACCTGAAAAAAGTTGGAGGATATTGGCACTTGTTTTCAACGCTAACTGAACTACATCAGCGGGGTTGTTAATATTGACATTGGCTAAAAACTGCGACACCCTAAATGATATTTTCAACATATGATGTACCATTTTATTTTGTTACAATGGATATACATTCCAAACCTGCATTACATGGGACCACTTTCTCTGGCATTTTATAACATTATTGTTTCCACAAGCATAAACATATGGCTCCCCACAAACATGCAACGTATTTTTTGGACAACAGCGGGGCGTTAGACAGAAAAAATCCAAGTAAAAAACGTGAAAACAATGAAGGGGGTCCACAACTAAAAATCGACAAACTTGTGTGTTTTATGCACTAGCAACGATAAACGGCCCACAGAAAAATAAGCCAGAAAAGACAACTCTAAAGACTCAAGAGATAGCTCAACTAATAATAAGATGCGACATATGCATGTCGGCGATAAAACGATATCATCTTAACTATCGCATCACATCCCAGGAATTCCAAAAAGCGACCTTACTGTAAGCAATCAAGACCCCTCGGGCCTCACGACTAGCGCTTGCGTAGCAGAGGAATGACGTCACAACGCGTGGTTGATGACGTCAGAAGATCGGGGGAGTGACGTACCTGCGTGCTGTTTCTTTTTTCGTTGCACTGCGGCGCCGATTATTTCCATGAGTTGCTGGTCGTCCTTGCCCGATCTCAGTTCGTCGCGCAACGACACTTCGCTGTTGCCGAATAAACAAACCTACAGACATACGGAAGCTATGACGTTTTCTTTTTTTAATTTTCAACTAAGCTGTAGGATACATTCGCATGGTAGGGGAGCATTGAAACAACCCTACTGAAGGGATGAGGTTAGGTTCTTTAAAAGAATTGCGACATTACAGCCGGCCTAATAGGCATTTACGGGCAGCAAGGAGTAGGCCAGGAATATCTGGGTGGTAGCTGGTTTTTACAAGCAGAAGCCGATCCCTGATCGTTGATGTTTAGAGAGCAGGCTTTAATTCGACAATATGTCTACCGTACGCTTGGCGCACACTGGAATGCACAATAATTGATTTCGAATCTAGGAGATTTGAATCTAAAAGCGATATTTCTGTGCAGTTATACTTAAAAAACAATGCCCATGTCATGTTTGACAGAGAAAAACTGAGGCGTCAGTCTACGAAATTTTGGTTTGCTGGTATGCTAATTTTATTCTGAAGGTATTAAATGCTACTCAGGATACCGTTTTACCATGCTTTTCTCTATGTGCATTAAAGGAAACTAATACAAGTAAATTCCAAAAGTAAAATGTATATTGTAGGGTACTCCGAGTAAAAACCAACATACTATAGAAACCTCCGTTATTCTGTATTCACCACCCCTAGGCGTACAGCGTGATCGATGCTTAGCATGACTGCTTTAGAGAAATACCAGAATTCAGCACGCTTTATGATATCATTCAAAGCCTATCAAGCCTTCACACCTTCAGGTTTCCGTCTGCTGTGATACGGAGTCGATTGCAAGTTCCACAGAAGTGCTCAGACATTGATGTGATAAAGCCGAACTGTCCAGCGTAACCGTCCACTTTGTAGCCCTGTCAAGGTAAAGTAGTCGTTAAAATATTTTCACGGCTTTTCCAATTGCAAACTAAAAAAAACTAACATTTTTAACAAAGCGGGTAGCACAGGTAATTATTGGGATCACGACCTCTGAAAGAGGTTTCAACTATGGTACTAAAAATACCAACAGTTCGCTGACTGATGGTAACATTAAAAAGCGGTCTTGTCACGTGTGAACATGGTGTTGCTTGAACGTTTTGTGTACCGCCGCTATACAAAATGGACGAAAAATAGCAAAAAGTCGAATGCCATAATTAGACATTGTGGTACTTTTCAACCAGCTGAGATTTAAATCCATGAGATTTAACTGAAACAAAGAACATACAAAACGAGTCCAAGTATTCTTAGAACCTATTCAAACTCGGTGCACAACTAGCCCCCTAAAACCGTGTAAAATAAATTTTAAAATAAAAATAAATAAATTTATTTCACGTTGATTGCACAAGTTTGTTTTGTAATGCGCTGGTGCATGTCCAGTTGTAAATGCAAACAACCTTTCAAAACCAATTAGGAAAATTGTAAACTATACCAACATGACCCTTTATAGTTACAACAAGTACCTTCTGAGCACATGCCTAATTAGACATACTGTAGTTCAACGAGCTAAACCAATTGAAAACGCGGCATCCGTGATCGGAAAAAAGTCGACAGGCCTGTAATGCGATCTTAAATATCAGGAAATTGTTAAGCGACCAATACGACCGACTCGGGTGACAACCACGTTTACAATTTACCATGTGCCATAAAATTGGCCATAGGTCGCGAATCCAGACCAAAAACATTGACGTGTTTTAAATGGGAAAAATCATGCTTAGTTTCTTGTCGTTCCTTGAGTAAGAAACTTAAACAACATTGTTTTGACTAAAGATGGAATAAGCCAAATAGAACTCTCACATTTCCGCAAAATAAAGAAAAAAAATGTTACGGAAAAACTACAAAGTGGCAGCAGCTTGATGCATTTATGTGCTGTTTTGCCTGGTGAGGAGGTCAAATGCAACAAACAGCATAATTGCATCCCAATTTTTGCGCTGTGTTTGGTTGCGCCAAATACGCCAATCAACTAAGTAAACAGCCAAACAACCGCGCAACACCATAGACATTGCTAGTTGACCTTCTGTCACATTAAAGTCTTACATTAGCGATTGAAAATAAGTTTCCACTTTTGTCAGGTACATATCTTGGGCTATTCTGTTAATAACTGGGGCGTGCAAGTTTGCGTATGAAATGGTGGTGCACGAGCAGTTTGCAAATGCACATTTTACCTTCGCGGTTAAAACACAAAATGAGCTGAGTTTAAGGTCATCTCAAGCCGCGTACCCGGCTACAATTGACAAGTTTATCGGCAACAGCAATCAGCTTTCACCTCGGCGCTTCGGGCAGTTTTCCACGGCTCAGAATGCCGGTAGCAGTGCCTGCTGTCACCGTGTAATTATCAGCCTTTATCGCAGTATTTCGGCTCGTGCGCGCATCACAGGCGGACAGGCATCACCTTCGCAGCCTTTTTGCCTAATCACTGGTACGATCAACTTGATCCTAGTATTCAATGAATCACGGGAGTTCATCTAATTCATAACGAGTCGAACAAACAATTTTTGCAATCATTAATGATCAAGACTTCCAAACCCCTAACATTTTATGGCAATACGACAACTTCACAGGTCATCTTAACAACGACTGCTCACTTATCTACGCAATTTTTACATACTCGTTGTAAATAAAATAAGAGTTAATTTATAGTTTCGACATGTTTTTTTTTAATTATGATTTTTTGCTAAACGTATTGATATTCTTAACTCATTGCACTCATTTACATAAACCCATGTTTTGTCTACGTTATTTAGTTGCAAGTTGTAACGTAATGTCCGTTTTGTATTTTTCCACTTCTCATTATGCAGTGGAGTGGGTTTGCGCTAAAAGCGAATGTCGAATATTTTTGTTTACCGACAAACAAAATGGTAGCGTTCGCCAAGATTTCAGCGGGTTTCCAAAGCTCAACCTCCGGCAAACGGAAAGCACAAACTCCTGAGGCAAAGAGTTAAAAAGCCTGCTCCGTTTTAATTTAAAGCCGCCATATCGAACTCTTGGCCAACTAAACCAGTGGTTCTCAAAGTGGGGTCCGTGGTCCCCTAGGGGTCCGGTATCGATTTTAGGAGGTCCGTGAAAAGTCTTCAGTCTCTCTTAGTCGATGCTATATCGTGACTACCGATATATTCTGAACGAACGTTTAATGTTCTGCGTTCATTGCGCCCTTTGTGGCACCACTGCATTGTCAGAACACAAGTAACAAGAGCGTGATTGTGGCATACACAAAGCACTGCTGAATTGTTATCGAGTAAAGTTAATTCAAGTTTTTAGCGGACAGCGAGTCATCGAAAAAAATTGCTATGGGACTGTTATGCGAGTCATTTCAAAAACTGTAAGAACAACGCATCAGCTTGCTTGAAAATGATTTGAAGCCTTATGCCTAAAACTTTTTTTAGATTTACGTTGCGATTCTATAACTTAGGAAACCTGACAGTATAAATCAGTTCTTACAAACCTTTTAGGCAGTGGTTCCCAACCGAGAAGGAATTCCTCCACAGGGAAGAGTTTGATGAATTAAGGGGAGGACATTTCACTTTTAAGTACTAATATTAAGTGCAGTATTTCTTTAAAGGCAGACCAACTTTTTAACATTATTTTTATCACTTCTTTCCAAAATTCCCAATTTTTTCCAAAAAAAGTTCCAAAATAAGCAAAAAAAAGGGGAATGCATTAGAAAAGGTTGGGAACCACTGAATTAGGGTTTTGCGTGCCCATTTTATACAAAGAAAGTTATTACGGACCACAGACTTTGCGATAACAAGTGATAATGAGTAACTATTTGCATGCAGTGTTGCCTGCTGGTAAGTCAAATATGAAAAATTATTGGCTTATTTTCAAAGCCTTTGGTACACATGTTTTTGATTAGTACGCTAAAAGATACAACGTGCAGCCCAGATGTGGACGAAATGATACGTATTAATTTAAGGTATGTTAAGCATTATGATTAGTGCATTTTGGTCTTTAGTTGAGAAAATAAAATTGGAGTTTTTCGCAAAGAGTTCGCGGTCGAGTTTCCAGTTTCGCTGCTACATTGAAAGTTCCAAAAGTCTCGATGCCACGAATATTGCGTTTAACACTTATAAAAGGTCACGCAGGCATTTGTGTTAAATATTACAGAGTCATCATAACTGTACGCGGAACAAAGTGTATTTGCCACAGCATGCGGTGAGTCTAGATGCTAACGAGACGAGATTCTTGTCAAATACGAAAATTTTGCATTCATAAAGCCACCAAATATAAAGTATGTGCCAAATGGCGCATATATATTTCGTCGACGACCTGTATTTGTGCCAACGACCTATATTAGAGTATTGTGCTTGATTCAGATGAAGGTAGGGTCAAATCCTGAGTCGTGAAACAACAGTTCAGTTGCTCACATCTAGTGATCCTGTTCACGTGAAAAACCAAATCCCTATCATTTGCAAACCCAAAATACAAAAACAAAAAAGCGCACGAGAGGTACAACTGTACCGGATGATCGTATATCGCCAAAACAGGCATTGCGACAGTCCAAAATGGCGAGTTTCACAAAACCACTTTGCAATTAGCAGGAAAGCAGCGCCTCAACACAACGTGCGAGTAAAACGATACGTTGCGGTTCAGGTATTAGTCTTAGCGGTTGGGATGAATCATAAACCCAGCACACAAGGTAGCCATGCTGACTCATTCATGAGTGCCACTGCTACTTTCGGTCTGGTAGCACGGCCGCAATCTGCTCGATCGAGATCTATAAAGGCCAAACGTGTTGAATGGTTTGGCGGAAATTTATTATGAATACTGCTCTTTGGTATTGATCTAAATATGCAATGAGCTGTTGCAATCCATGTTCAAACTTTGGAACGTCGAAGCGGTTTTTAAAACACTTGAGCGTCTGCAATAGCAAACGGCGACTATTGCTTTGGACAGCCATTTTCCGACAGTACCATACAAACTCTGGGCTCATGTTGGGATACAGGCCGAAAGAAGTATATGTCAACATATGCACATTTCACCGGTGACACGAATGCACCAACGTGCTTTTACTAATAAATCCTATCAATCATGACTAATATTAAACGAAAAAGGGTTTAGAGTTTCGGAAGATTTCACAAACGTATTGGTTAATAAGCCGAAATGCCCTGCCTGTGTAGTAAAAGACAATCGCAATGGTTGAACGGCCAATTCTCGTTGAGAAACTCGTTTAGGATTGTCGTGGATAAATAAAACATGTATAATTCAAAAATCTATTTACTGTGTAGGTGAAAAACAGGGCAGTCACTTGAAACGAAAACCTGAATTTAATTTTCTACTCGTCATTTGTAATTTGATTGACCTTGAAAATAACGTTGCTCAAAATAATAGGATTTTAGTAGCAGAAATCTGAAAAAATATCTTGAGAAGTTTCAAACGTGTTACAGCGACCTGTTGGAGAATACACATCTACTTTACAGTGCGGTGCAAATTACGCAAGCTAAATTATAAACGTTGACAAAAGGTATTTGCATCCTAAACACATCAAACGTTTTGAGGTTGCAAAATAATTTAAGCACCCGCAAAGCTTAACACAGCCACCAAACAGCGGTTTCCGATGAACCGATATCGGCTACAGCGCGCTGAGCGTGTGCTGATTGGCTGAAATCGTGGGCGTGGTTGAAGTCACATTGAGTTCACGGCCGGAACACTATAGTTCATGCAACAAATATGTTTGCGCCAAATCCAATAAGAGGGTATTAATGTGAGCTTATTATTTGGCAATATCCGGCATGTTACGACTTCGGAGTTTTACGAGGTTGTTGTTTTTAGCCGTACAGTATGAAACATCTACACTAGTTCAGACGTGCAGACTGACAGTGCTTTTACTATGTTAGGTTTACGTCGCCAAAGGTTGGAATTATCCTAAAACATTATTGCCACGCTCAAAAAATTTGTGCACAAGGGTTTGACTCTATTCAATCTTTTTGTTCAGGCGAATTAGCAGTTGACAAAACTGATCTAACATGGGTTTTTGNGTAATTTGATTGACCTTGAAAATAACGTTGCTTAAAATAATAGGATTTTAGTCGCAGAAATCTGAAAAAATATCTTGAGAAGTTTTAAACGTGTTACAGCGACCTGTTGGAGAATACACATCTACTTTACAGTGCGGTGCAAATTACGAAAGCTAAATTATAAACGTTGGCAAAACGTATTTGCATCCTATGCACATCAAACGTTTTTAGCTTGCAAAATAATTTAAGCACCCGCAAAGCTTAACACAGCCACCAAACAGCGGTTTCCGATGAACCGATATCGGCTACAGTGCGCTGAGCGTGTGCTGATTGGCTGAAATCGTGGGCGTGGTTGAAGTCACATTGAGTTCACGGCCGGAACACTATAGTTCATGCAACAAATATGTTTGCGCCAAATCCAATAAGAGGGTATTAATGTGGGCTTATTATTTGGAAATATCCGGCATGTTACGACTTCGGAGTTTTACGAGGTTGTTGTTTTTATCCGTACAGTATGAAACATCTACACTAGTTCAGACGTGCAGACTGACAGTGCTTTTACTATGTTAGATTTACGTCGCCAAAGATTGGAATTATCCCAAAATATTATTGCCACGCTCAAAAAATCTGTGCACAAGGGTTTGACTCTATTCAATCTTTTTGTTCAGTCGAATTGCCAAGTGACAAAACTGATCTAACATGGGTTTTTGAATTGAAAAAAATCGCAAAAATTTTGTAATATTACCACCATCGCTTCATCAATGCCAAGTTGAAGCTAAAGTGCCTCGTCTACACAATCAAGTTCGCGGTAGTAGCCTTGACCCGTTGCCAGGACGAAGTATCTTGCGCTGTGGGGTCAAATCGTGCTGCAATTTTTGCAAGCTGAAATCACGGAGGTCCCAAGGGCGAATATCGGAGGGTAAGAAGCTCGGTTTGCAAAAATATATCTCAACTACTTGGTATAAGATTTTATCTGTTTCAAAGTGCGACAAACGTTTTGCGATAAGAAGCAGGAACTAAACCACAGCTATTTGCAAAGTTGAGGACAGGGCTCGCATTGCTGGTTGGGAATATAGGAGTTAATTGAAAACACGAATGGTTAGCTTTAACAGGTCCGCCAAACCAGTTAGCAAATTGGAAAACATCGCTAACCACTCACTTATAGTTCATTCGATTTTGTCTGTGTCTACAGACTATTTTGAACTATCATGAGCAGTAAAGCAAATCGTCCAACACACAAAACGGCCCAACTAAGGTTAATAGTATGCTCAATTTTATGAGAACCTGGCACAAAGCCCGGTTTGAACTGGTGCCTTTTTCGCAATTTTAGAAGCATAGCTGAATCCAAAACCTCTTGAGCAACTTTTGCTGGTAAGATTAATAATATAATATGTTTCATAGCAGAAAAGATATACTTTTAAACCGAATTTGTGTTATGGTGACTTTCGCCAAATAACGACAAGGGAAATCACCAAAGAGTAACGCTGTAATACTCGATATTCACCACAAAGCAGTCAATTTTTGATTTATTAACTGGTTGATTGGAACTTTACTTTTTTCCCGCCACTGACGCTACGAGCACACGATCGGTTATTTCCGAACATGGTTTTGCGAAGGTGGTTTGGCCCAATTGAAATCAGATCGACTTTGGAAATGGTATGTACCATGCTTTAAACAGAAGATGTAATTAGCAACTGTGAACACAGGTTTAGCACGGAAGCAGTAAAAACAACCGCAGAGCAGCTGGCTGCAGTAAACCATCCCGGGTGGTCTTCCAAGAAATCGGTCTGTTCGAAGTTATTTTGTTGCACTCGACCAAGAACATGTGTAATGCCAATATTTTTTAAATATGACTGGACAGCACGGCTTTTAAAAGGAACAACTTCTGATGCAGTTATTTGTATACATATTTTTGCACCTAGTCATATATACAAACGTAACCTGCTGGAAACACATGCACTAAAATTTACTTTATTTCGACACGTGTATATTGTAGGATTCATTCAATTTTTAAGTGCCGTTTAAACTGGATCATCTAAGGTTACGGAAAGAAGATTTGATGGCCGAAAGTACTTAGTTTCGACATTTAGATTGCGCATCTTAAGTTTTACTCTATTTTAGTACGTTGTGGGTTCTATCTAACATTTCTTTGACATTTAACCTGGGTCGCATCTGAGGACAAAGGGCAAGAAAAGATGATGTGCTAAGAAAAAGTACTTGGTTTCGACAGATAGATTGCACGCCCGTCAAGAATTATATCAGATAAAACGGTAAGCCCAAGTTATGCATCATCCAGACGTGGTTCGGTTCAATTCGAGTTCGAGTGGCGACGACGTCCGTTTTGCATTCAGTGAATTTTCTAGCTTTCCTTTGTTTCAGTGCAGGAGTAACGAGCGTCAAGTAGCGAGCTAAAGCCTTCTATAGCAAACCACACCGTCACGATATGACCCGAAAACACTGCAAACGTGTTTGTTGCTGCAAATATTGCGGGCCTTTGCAGATTTACAAAGTCTTAAAGGTCAACCGCAATGCGGATTTCGTAACCTCAAAGACACGATTTTAAAGGAAAACTAAACCGCCCTAATTTTACTTTCAAATGTCTCATCACAAACTCGCGTTTTCCATGGAAATCAGAAATTTTAGTTTTGCTCTGTGGCAAGCCAGTCGAGTTGAGACTGGTGACCTGATGTAAATCTTAAAGGACAATCGTGAAATAGAGCGGCTAGGAATGCACGTTTTAACTAGGAACTTATTTTTAAATGTTAACTTGTAAGTATTTTTACATCACAAAAGCAAAAACCTAAAACCTCACTTCAAAAACCTGATTTCGAGCAAAAATGCCCAATAATTTCTTTCGCTAATCACCCTTTTGCAATCCGCACTACTAGACATTAACAAACCACAGGGATGAGATTGGTCTGGAGATGTTCGAACAGTTTGGTTTGCCGGAGATCTTTGCGTGCGAAAGAGCCGAGGTTAATAGGCATGCATGGGAACAAACAATGTAAAATTTCGCAACTTCTTGACTTAATTACAACGTAAAAGCCAAGACCATAGAAAATTGAACGGCGCATTTTCGAAAAGTAGCAACGAAAAAGGCACCAGTCAAGCTGGTTGGGTCAGCGGTGTCGACTGCGTTCAATCAATACCGCTTTGGCACAGTGGTTTGAGTGACTTTAACAATAACCTGGGCGCCGCACGATCTCACGGAAGGGTTTTTTTAAACGTCCCAGTTTAAATCTCGCGGCCCAAATTATAGGCTCCACGAGGTCAGAAAAAACTTAACCTTTTTTTAACTCCCTCAATGACGTCAGGGCCGCAATAGATTGTTGGTGTTTAAACTTTCCAATGTGGTCGTGTGGTTTATTGAAGTGTTATTTTGCCAAGTTTGACATTTTAGAAGTTTTTCCCGTGCGTCAAACGGCTCGCAATGTTTGCGAAAAGTATGTGTTGTATTTCTGCGAATTTTTTTTTTGACGAAGTAATTCGTCGTGTATTTTATATTTTTCGGCAAAAACGAACCGGCAATTTTCGAAGGAGAACGTAACAAGCAGCAAATGTGTCGAGCCATACAGGAGTCATATAACTGGAAACAGTTCAAATCTGCGAACCCAGCATAACATGACTTTTGATTCTGTATGTGGAATCCGTCCCTAGTCGAACGAAAAGATTTTCTTCAAACATTGTCCAAGTTTTATGCAAAACCAGAAAGAATTGTACTCGGTGGCACCAGCAAGTCCTACGCCATAGTTAAGCACCGTTTGAACGGAAACATAATTTACCCTGCAAAATCGGTTATATCGCTACAACGAGTAAAAGAAAAAAAACTTTTTAATAATTTTTATTACATAGAGCTCGTTCGCCATCTTGTTACTGAAGAATCGGAGAAACAAAATATCGTGACCAAGTTATAAAAAAAATTCGAGATCAATGCATGGTTTACAAAAGTCGTGTTTTTACATGTTCAAGACAAAGGTAGTGATGGACAATTAGGGGAAGGTTTGAAGTCTATTATGGAAGTGAGCAAAAGCAAAAAAATAAAACTTTGGTTCACCGTCCACTCAAATAAGGGCATTACGCGGTACAGATTGTTTTGTGTTGGATTGGGATATTACAACCAGGCTTATAAAAATCTTCTGAATGGACTGAAAAGTTTTGTTAACCTCTAACCCAGTGTTTCTTAACCGAGTTAATGGATCACTCCAGGGTGAATACAATTTTTACAGGGGCGAATGATATGTTTTTGTGCCCACTGCTTATATGTCTTCTCTTTGTTTTTACCTACCAACACTAAATAAAGTAGAATTTAAATGCTAATTCTGACAAATTACCAATAGACTCTCTGCCCATGACGTGGCCCGTGTTGCTTTACTGATTTGTCGGTTTTTCAGTTGATATAGTTTGTACGCGGGTGTATGAAATTTGGCAATTTGTGTAAGGGTGAACGAAATCGAAAATGATTGGGAAGCACTGCTGTAATCACAAGGCAATTACTAAAATCTTTGTTATTAGTTTGTGCAATATAAGTCACGTTTTTTGCGAGACATTCGTCTATGCTAAACAATGCCATGAACGTAAATTTGCTGACGAAAGATTTGAGGTTGATTTTACACGGCTGCGATTGTTGTAATCCTTTTCACCTCCAACTATACCATAGTCTGTGACGCACGTAACATATTTGTTTTGGATTAAACTGATAGGTGATTTGCAGGAATAGAAAATCTCGGCACGAAAAGATTTTTAAATAGACACCGCACACTCGACTTTTCGCAGTATTCTTGAAACACTATAAACAAGATAGAGATATTGGCTAACTTAACGATAGGGCTTTTAAGGTCGTGTATATACTATGGCACAAAGCAAAGTCCAATAGACATAAGCAATGATTGAACGAACGCCGAATAGATGAACAAATGAATTTACGATACCTTGTATTATCAAACTTAACCAGTAAACTAACGCGTGTTTTGCAGAATATTCCATGTAAAACTGTAAAAAAAAAACTAAAATACTAAGTTTTAGTCTTGAATGCAAAACGGGTTTTTAAACTGACAAGCGTAAACTTTCTAGAAAATTGCGTGATAAGGTTAAATTCTTTGGTATAATCAATTTACACTTATCGCTTTATCGTTACCTAGTAAGTTGTCCAAACGGTAAATAAACCCCGTGTTAGTTTATCCAAAAAAAAGTTTATCAGAACACGTAACGATCGTGCGAAATACCCGAGACAAATGGGGTTCCTCCCAGACACACAAAATGAAAAAAAAAACTTTTTTGACATTATTCGGGTAACGCCTACGCAGTTGCAGTTTTTAAGCATTTTGACCAAGTTCTATACACGAATTTTATAGTGAGGTAGTAAAAGGGATGTGGTACACCATGTGATACCCTAGAATCATGAGTCGGCAACCTACGGCCCCTCAGAACTAATAATTTTGTGTTTTCGTTATGAACTGTTGCTTCTTAAGTTCGGATTCATCTGTGACTAATTAAGGAGATAATCTGATTACAAAACCTAAATTCAAAAGTTTTAATAACACTAATAAAGTGATTGCAAGTGGAAAACTAGTACACCCCGCTGACACCTTGCTGGTCGTGGTATTGGCTTGGGAAAGGTTGCGTACCCCTGCTTTCAAGAAACATTCTATCCTTTAAAAACTTCGATCCCACACAGAATTTGCTTTAAGCAGTCATGCTTAGATCGGCCGCGGGTAATGGTCCAAGACATAAGTGGCCGCGATGTTGACGTTCAGTATACAGAAAACCAAATAAGAACGACAAATATCGGGGTTGGGCTGGGATTTCACCGGGAAATAACGTGCCGTGAACATAGCACGAATTTTCAACAACAAGGGCGTTTTGTTGCAACGGCAAGTAATGCGATTAGCCGTGACTTGTCAGGACCACAGAAATCTCAGAAATGCTTCATGAATAAACAATAGTAATTAAATAAGATCGGGGTTGGGTTTCGATCAAAAAGGTCAACGGCCTGCCGCCGTGAAGCGACAGTCTGGGACAATAGGCCAGTTTGGTGTTAAATTTGCTAACTCAAAATAAAACTTCCGCCAGAATACGCGATGATGTATTTGCAAACAACGATCAAACATATGTTGTATTTTAGATCAGGTTCATATTCTCAAGTTTTTGCTATTGTGGTTTACCACTACGTTTTAAGTTTTCGACATGACTTTTGTTGCGTCGTGTGATTTCATGTATTGAGACATATTGGCCAGGTCATAAGTTGCAAAGTGGACCTTCTCATAAGGTACCACATTCCAACACATTCTTTTACCAAGAAAACAGGTTGCCAGCCACGCCAGCGAGGTTGTGATAAACTGACAACCGTGAATGCTTGGTGACAAACAATTTTTCTGAGCTCGTGGTTTTTGAGTCACCGTATGACCCAACAGAAAGACGGTATTTGGGCATCGCTTTCGCGATAAGATCAAGGGAGTGAACGATATCATTATGTTCGATGACAATGTAACCTTTTAGGAGTTGTTTGCTACCCGGTATTTTTATGTACGAGACCTGTTCGTACATTTGCGCGATTCAAATGCGGTATCTGACGCCTATTACGTCGTTGAAATAATGCATCTTGCGCTAATTTGATAATATTAGTTGAACTGCGTTCAAATAGCACTTTTTCACTTGTCTTGATTTATTAAGTTTACCGTCCTATAACTTGGATTCCATTAAACAACTTATTTCTTTGTGTTGTTGCGACATTAACTTTTTGTTTGACCTTTTTAGCACAATTAAATATTCATTCTTCTATTTTATTAATAACTTTGAATGTTTTCGAAATAGATCTTTTTATATTTCAAACGTTTGATTTGTCCAATTAATTTAGGTAAACACCAATCTTTGTTAAGGCCAAGTTCGACGAAATGTTTCGAAAACTAAATGGAAATCTGATCAAATGTTTACCCGAACGTTCTCACCTTTGACGTGTCGTTCTTCGAATCTTCCAACCTAACAACGTTTGGAAACTTGCCGTTGATCGTGTCCAACATATCTCGGTAGGAAACCATTTTCTTGTCGTTCCACTGATTCCCTTTTGAAACAACAAATTTTTTTCAGATTAAGGGTCCGCGATACCTGTAGATGTGTTTAAAAGGTTATTCAGTAAACTCCCATGTATTTAGAAAACACTTGGAACAATTCCTTCCTACGCACATTCAGGTTTTATTGACGTAACATTGGGAATCTCCTGTTTGCAGTCGATCTAACAATGTAACAAGTGCCTTTAAATAGTTTGCACTCCTAAAAAATCAGTTGGGAAATAAGAATTTTTTAGCATTATTCTATTGCCGAAGTTTTCATACAAAAGTGGTTTTAAAAACCTTGGACGCAATAACCAAAAACATTATTAATTATTTTACGGGGCAGTGTGCTCTCTACAGAAACGCATGCAAGGTATGCTTCTGTCATCCGTGGCATGGGCGTGTACATCGTTACATGTTATATTCTTGGTGGCACCTTTGTTTAAAACCGCATCTTAATGTCGCATCTTTGCGTCAGCTTAGGCCAGCTCCTGCAATAACTTTTCCATTTATCCTTAGCCATTTGCAGGTTCGCGTTATCACACAGATGGATCACAAACACTTGCCGGAGTGCCATCGTCACCGTATGTCGAGATTTCGACGTGCAATCGCCATTTTCTAGGAACTTTACGCAGCTTGCGACACTCGAGGCGAGAACAGTAACCAAATAACAAGTTTGATCGACAATTTCCANTTATTATGACCACCTTCTTCGATTAAAAAAAACACACAACCAACGTACCATCGAAAGGCATGTACTCGATAAATCTGACGTCGACCTTCAGATCCTTGGTGAGTTGCACAAAGTCGCATATTTCGTCTTCGTTCACCCCGTTCACCACAACACAGTTGACCTGCCAACAACAATTTATTCTTTTGGGCCGATTCAAAAATAGATTACAAAAATAAAAGGCAAAACTAGAGAGGTGGCGTTATCCATATTTTCATTCCACAAACACTACCACCTCAAAATGATGTTCTCCACATACACCATTTTACAATCTAACTAAATCATTTCTTACATCATGTCATTTTCAATCTCAATGTCAAAAGCAAGAATTAAACATCACAGTCACACTAACGAATAGTTTTTGACCTGCAGTGACCTTTGGCCGAGCGGCAGCAAACCGCACAACAAACTGTAACGACCCTTTCCAACGCGGTTTCAGCAACGCGCTGTAAATCCAACAACAACATTGCGCTTTTTGACCAACCAAATAGAAACTTACATGCTACTTTATAAGAGAGTGCAACTGTAATTGAGAGCAAAGCTATTGTAACGTATTATCTTTTACAGTGTTATTTAGCAAACGCATCTCGGTTAACACTACGCAATCACGTAAAGCAGTGGTGTAGTATTAACAGCAGGGATTCATCTGTCATAAGAAATGATAATCTTTTTATATATGTTGGGAGGTGTTGCGTGTACGATACATACAACTACATAGTGATGATCTATACCGACCATACGGCAGCGAAATGCCAGAACTAAAAATAAAAACGAATAAATAAATTGCTGTGCCGCACTGTCTTCTACATCGCAAAACAGCAAACATACTGAGGTCAACACCGCCTAACTTTAATCAGCGAAACGCCTATGTGTGAAGTAGCGGCCTGTTACCAACCGCTGAGCGTTGCGTCGCTCGGGTCGTAAACTAGTCAATCACTCCCTCGCGTCAGGTCGTTTTGCATTTGGGGCAAAAAAGTCGGCGTTTAAACATGTATTTGCAGCTGTAAGGGTAAATACTTGACCGATCAGGCTAAAATTTTAAACAACCAATCAGAAGCATTAAATTTCAATACGTTTGGATTGGTATGTCTGAAGTAAAGGGCATGTAAACAAAAAACTGAATATTTGGGGTTAAAAAGGTAAAAAATGGATGAATCAAAAAGTCACAAAATCTGTGGGTGAACTCGGGTAAAAAGTTGTCAGTGCACAACTTTAGATACCCATCCATCATTTGTGAAAAAGGGACCTTTAACTATATTGCTGCAATACATTATTTATGTGATGTGGACTTGACATGATGTCCGAGCTATAAGATCCGAGAAGAGGTCATGCAAAAAACGTTTTCCTTTTTTTTCACAAACACAGCATTTTATCTCCCTCGTGGGCACAGGATGTTTGCCCCCTTCCCCCTTGCCCCAATGACTGTGAAACAATGACATCACCGCTCCAAGGTAATAAATGTAGACTCGGCTGCCAAAAATGACAGGGAAAAGGGAAATCTTGTAAGGCAGATGCAAACCATTAATACATCTAAAAACAAAAGTTCCAAACATTTAATATTTTGAATGTCTTTTAAACATTGACCTTTGCGTAATTCTAGGTCATGCAAAAGCTCACTACAACTATAGCGTAGTTGACCACGTCAAAAATTTCAGGCAGATTTAATTTACCGTTTTAATTTCTCCGGCACCTGCCATCACTTTCGACAACGCGAAAAAACAACGAAATACTTTCTGCACCTGCGACAGACGACTCGCGTAATTAGCGTCCTACGGCGGTCGCTGGCATTTAACCTGCGGCGGCGACAAAAGGAGAAGCAGTCGGTAGCTGGAATTGAAACGGAAGTCGCTTACACGCCGCAGCGCAATGCTCTTTCTTGTTTAGTGTTTCAGAAGACTTGGAAACTCTTAAACGCGCGAATAACGGCAGTTTAATTGCCGAGTTAAGGTCGAAAACGCATTTTAACGAGAACTTCCCAGTATTCGATTTATCCTGTCACATCTTGTTCGTGAACAGGACGAATCCGGTTAATCGCATGGCCAATTTGCCAAGCTTTTTCATGCAATTAACCGGAATATGCGATTATCCGGAATCAGCATAAACATTACAATTTGTAGAAAAGAAGTGTTAATTTACACTTTCGCAGCTGGAATATCGTTGCTATGGCGCATATATATGTCATCAGAGATGCTTCTCTTCCAAACTGTACAACGTTGTCACTTCCGGAATATAATATTTCACTCCCGCAAAATTAGGTCAATTTTCACACCGCAGCGAGAACGTGACGTCACACTTTCAAATCATGACGCAAATACACGCACATTTCATTGGTAGGCAGACACGCAAATTTTATGTGACAATAAATTTCTTTCTTTTTTACACGCTATTGAAAAAGTGTTCACGTTCTCGATTTATGTTTCGGTAATGTTTACTACAACGTATAGAGATATAAAACGACAGGTATTTAAACAATTGAAACTGTTACAGTAATATTATCGTCTCTCGTGTGTAATTTATGCTTCCCATATTTTAAAGAAACATTGGACAGCTACTTTCACAATGAAATCAACCGTTCAGTTAGTCCCATAAATCGTTTCTATTCCTTTAACTGAGCTATGCAATCGCGTCACCAGAGTATTTTTTGACACATGTACAACAAAACGGATTATGCGTATAACCGACGCCAATGTTGGACGCGGATGATTCGTTTGTTCATGCTTTGGTCTGTTTCAAAAATATTGTTGTATCTAAGAAAAGCTCCTAATTAGTCAATGGCAAATAACAAATATTGAATAAAAACAACCTGATGTTTGTTATCTAGTCGAGATTCGTTAATACCATCAGATTTTTTGCACCAGACAAATCATTTATCTGAGGCGCATAGTACAACGCATTTATAGTTGGGTTGAAAAGCGAGTCCAGCAACAGTATCGTTTTTAGGACGCATATAAAACGAATCTAGAAACAGATCTTTTACACGGACAGGGCTACTTAAAATTAGCTTTCTGGCCAAGTCAGTCCACTCGCGTTAATAGGAAATCGCTTGAAAGATCAACGTTCGTGATCGATAGGAAATTGAGTTCGAGGCCTCAAAACAAGTTCCAAACCAGCTTTCTACCAAATTTATACAAGCTTCCCTTATCAGTTTCCAGGAACAATATAAAACCTCCGTGCGTAACCAAAGGGATGCCACCCTTGAAGTTTCTCAGAACGCTGATATGGGAGAAAGCGCCGGTAATTTGCTCGCGGCTGCAGTGCCACGAGCCTCACATTTATCGTAGGTCTCATCTTGCCTTAAACGTGTTGTCGCCGTCGCGCAGAATTAAGACCTTATACGATTATTTGTGGTTTCCTAGAACTTTGGCAAGCGGGCCCGGAGTGGCGTTTCCCAAAAGCTGTAAACTTGCGAAAATGCGTAAACAGGATGGGTGTACTGTCGTGTTTTTGTGAAACGCAAGGAAAGCACTTTTCAGCATTTTTTACGCGTAGCAGCATTTGTTTTATTTGGCTACGTGTTGTTTTGGTTTTGTTTGCTTTTAATGATAAATACTTAACTAAATCACAGAAATCCTGACCAGCGAAACCATAACAACATAACAACAAATACTCCAAAACAAAAACAAATACTATCCGGAATGTTGGATTCGGAAAAAAATGTAATATTCTGTAACGGGGTGTTATTATTATATATTTTGCTTTCACAATGTACACTTAAGGCGGGTGTGGTCTACTGGGATAAACTCTCATTTTTAAATGACACAAACCAAAACTCCCACGTTTTCTCTTGTCTATTTTCTGCAAAACCCATACTTGGAAATTTACAGGCAGTTGCAAATTAACTGGATAACAGTACTGCTTTGCTCGTAACGCAGGTTTATAATGGGATTGGTTAAGAATGCATACGCGCTTCACGGTGTGTTCTAGACCTGTAGCGCATAATTAGTTCACCGGTCGTTCATTAGTCTTGTGGACGGCGTCAATCAAGCGTTTTTTCGTGGAAACTTCGCTTGCTGTAAGACGTACCTGTACCCGGGCTTGTTTATTTAGCCTACAAAACCACGAAGCGGTGTGAAAACTGCAGCATCATGGTAGAATGCTGCTAAATATAAACGAGATATGGAGAACACGCTAGTAGCCAACAAAATAATGACTATGTGCGTTAAGTGGTGCAGGAGTACGCTGAAGCTTATTACCTTTGAAGGTTGTGCTGAGGTTAATAAAAATTAATAGAGCTTCTGCCAATCTGTGGTTTAATAAAATGCGATTACTCTGTAAAAAAATTCGGCGCGTGCGCTCACACGTCATATTTCTGGAAATAAAATGGCGGCAGTCCAAGCTTGGTTTTATTTGAAACTATCCACACTAAACATTTATAATTTTCGCAAATTGCCTGGCACCTTATAAGCTTGACGCTACAGTGATTTGTCCTCTTCTATTTCTGCATTTTGTTGCGCCTAAGGCAACTAAAAGGCCCTGAACTGTAAGTGGCACAATGCAGAAGTCGCCTGCTCCTATTTATGCGCCATGCATTTTTAACCAGCATGAAAAACAGTCTGATAAATACAAAAACCGTTATTACTTGAAACAAAAAAGCTACAAAACGCAACACAGGTATTTCAAAATCCGAAACAGTATTTGAAAGAGAACCTGGCTGTGGTTTTGCGTAAACACATTCAACTTACATCCTAAATTGAACCTTTCTGTCAGAGAAATTCTGACATAGATATGTTTGTTACTAGGTTTGTCCACAAGAAAATGTAAAAATAGCATAGGTTCTTCTTTAAGTAGGGTTTGTAAAAAGAATATTTTTAATGCTGGTTAAAAGTGAATTGCGCATAAATAGGAGCAGGGGACTTCTGCGTAAACGGTCACAAGCAGACAGACAACCTAGGCAGAGTTTGGGACAAACCCTTGCTAAAAATCGGCGATAAGCTGTCGAGCTGGTCGCGGTTGGCCGGTGAAAATTGTCAAATATTTTCGCTCAAAGGATGTGATATGAAGGAATCCGATAAAGCTTAAAGCATATGTTCATTTTGAAATCTAACAAAACAGAAGGTTTTTTTGCGTCACACCAGTCGTACATCAAAATTGACCAAAGGCCCTGATGGGTATACTTTAAAGTTTCGTCCATTCAATCTTAACCATATATGACTTAAAAATTAGTGGGAAAGCATTTATCTGTGATATCATTTCATATAGTAGCTGTTACATGCAATCCCTACAAATTACAATTTTCACACAATACCTTAACTGGAGAAAATCCCATTGCCACCGCTGATTCAATTCCTTTCATGACTCTGTCCCATCCTCTGTGACGTGTGATCAGTTCAAATCGGGCAGGGTTTAATGTGTCCAGACTGACATTTAGGGAGTCAAGTCCGGCCTCTTGAAGCGCTGGTAGTTTTCGAGGCAAGGTCAGGCCATTGGTCGTCATGCCAATGGACGTTAAATTGCCATGTGGCTCCTTCATGGAACTCAGTTCCTCTGTAAAGGTAACACAGAACCAATGCCAATAAACCACAACACAAATAGCTTTTTTGAAAGAAACACAAGCATCTAAAAAGCAAAGCTGGTAGAACATTTGTTAAAAAACCTTTAGCCAGTACAAGGTACATTTAGCTGGTTTTTTTGCCACATGACTTGATGCACATTTTTTTTACTAGGATCTGATTTAAACAAGCAAATTTATATTTGCAATACATTTGCTTTTCATACTAATATAAAAGCTTCAGATATTGGCCAACACACGTTTTATCAGAAAAAAAAACAAGAACTTATGAATGTTACAAAGATTCGTTTATCAGAAGAGAACAAGAACTTACGAATGATATCACAGAGGTCTCTTCTCACAAGAGGTTCACCACCAGTCAATCGAATCTTTGTAACACCTTCCTCGATGAACAATCGAGAGAGCTTGATAATTTCTTCCTTAGAGAGCAATTCCTCCTTGGGTGTTAGTTGGATCCCTTCAGCAGGCATACAATATTTACCTGTGTAATAAAAAAAAAGTTAATATTTGCGTCCATCAATAAAACACAGTGCAATGAAGTACAATAATAGACTATTTTTTAACTTTAATTTCAAAATTTTTGAAAAAGGATATCTTGCAATTTATTTATTCGGTTGAATATTGTGAATTTAGTTCTGCTGCACTTGGGCATAATAAATCTACAAACAAACCTTTCTCTGGCTCAAGTGAAAGGCTTGCTTTGTTATCCAAACAGGCATTTGACAAAATGTAAGTATATTTTCAGTCTTTAAATTCTGACACAACATATTATTTTTAATTTCATTTACATCAAACCTTTATTACACTTTTAGCATCATACTTAGCATTTAGGAAAGTATAGTCTGATATTGTGAGCCAACATTTGCACTGTTTCATGGTTGAAATTTATACAGTCAACTTACATCTTAAATTGCATCTTTCTGTCAGAGAAATTCTGAGATAGGTATGTTCTCTACTAAATTTGTCCACAAGAAAATGTGAAAATGGCAAAGGTTCTTCTTTAAGTAGGGTTTGTAAATTCTGCACTCTATCCCTGCTTCTAATCAGTGGCAATGCATCTGCAACCTTTGAATATAAGAATAAATGCAATACAAAACAATAAACTTGAATTTTGCTGTATTTTCAGATCTTCAGATTTAATTGCCAGCAATTGAAACAAAATTAATATTTGGGTCCAATTTGTTTTGAAAAATGCCAATATGTAGGCCAGCAAGCTGGATAAGAAAATCCCAAAAACCACAGCAAGAAAACACTTTGCAGGTAAAAGCACAAAAATGATCATTCTAAGCGATGAAAAAAAGAAAATACTTACAGTGGGTTTGGTTAGAGGGGCTGTTATTACATGAGCAAACCTACAGTCAATACTTGAAAGAAGGCAGCATGGTTTCAGAAACCTAGCTAAATGCAATTTTGAGGAAATCATTTTGAACTGTTGTCAAATCATGTACTTAGGCCTACAAACATAAAAAAAAACATATTACTTTAACATAAGTAGAACATAAATATATTCTCCACGAGTGTTAGGAAATAGCAAACTCTGCTAAAAAAGTTTTAAACAGTCAAACAGTTTTAAGTAAAACATTTACTAGTTCTACTAAAAATCATTAGCAAATTCAGCTTGATTTTGCTGTTTTCAAGTAGAACCCTGCGTTAGGGTAAACCAAATGTTTTCTACTAGGCATAACCTACCTCATACAAATTAAAAATTTGGGGAGCACCCTTGGCTGTACCCATGGCTCTATCTTTATTATGTTATTCTTTATTATGTAAGTCCTACCAAAAGACATGCCAAAATAGACAGCTTCACACCCACAACTGCTAGTACATCGTCTGCAAAATGTGACTACCCACAAGATTACTCACTCACCGAAATTTATGTTGAAAAAATACTGAAAATAATAATGATCAATATGATCATTTAGAGTTGCTTGCACCCAAGCAAATCTCATAATTCAACATAAAAAGAAACTCGGACACTACAGCGACTCTTGAACAATTGACACAATTTGAACAATTGACCAAATCTAAAAGATTGTTCTTAGACAGTCGATGCTGCTGGGCCTTCTGAGGTATTTTCACTAAACCTGCTGTTATATATATATCAGATTAGCACCTGCCTTTTTTGTTTTAAATTTTACTTGTTGCGTTAAACAAAGACACGTCTTGCACACGCAAATGAAGTCCTGCAACAAATTGAAAGAAAAAAAAACTTATCTTCTACGAACTGGATAGATGTTACAGCAGTGCAACACACAAGAAGAATGAATGACATCCGACGACCAATGATGCAGCGATTTCTAAACAACAATATGGGCAAAAATTTTTTCGCTACGTTAGCTCGTAGTGACATTCGAAGTGAAGTTTCTTGGTCGTTGCTTTTACAATTTGAACACAAAGTTCACTGTAAAGGGCCACTGCAATGCGACTAAGTCTGCATAAGTTGGTAGCTGGCGAGTGGCGACCCACCCTAGTTCAATTTAGGGTTGGCTAAAACAACATGACAATTGACTGGCGACAGCTCGATTTCACTTCGCTTAGTCAGCATTTGCTTTGCAAACTTTGTGCAGTCGACCGTGACCGAAAAATTTTACTGATCACTTTTCTTACATTTTTCACGATCTCAACCTAATTGATTTTGGGGTTTATTTTTGTAACTCTGGTACTGACCACATAAGTTTTCTGATAAATATTCTACAACACAAATCCACTGGCAGTGTGACGTGTGCAGTAAAAGACATTTTAACGATTTATCAAATCCACAAAAACATCTGTTCGGCTAACAGAATGGACAAATAATATGAGTAACAACCTTCTCGTTTCTCTTAAAATTTTGAAACAGAATCGGTTTCTCAAATACGTTACTAACGCGGTTGCACTTCGGATTCTCCTAAAAAGTGGCTGGCAGTAAACTCTTTGCAATTTTGACACTGAAGTCAAAACCGAGTCACTGTGACAAATTGGGTCCAAATAAAAACCCGATATTAAAGAGATTTTCAATCTTCGGTTTTCAAACGAAAGGGGTAAAAAATCGGTTTAGGTAAAATACGTTGAGCCACTACATCATTGACATCAGCACACTTAAAAAAACTTCTGAAATACCAGCGGTACAGCTTTTCATGACAGCTACAACCGTTATTTTGGAAGTCGTATTACCAGAGATGTTAAAACAGACTAAAGTTTGACAGCACATTTTTGAGTTGAGTCCCGCCCATGTTTTTACAGAAAACGCCAAAACTGATATCACTTGATATTTATTAACTAAACGGATCTGTATTTTTTCCGTGTTACAAATTGTATTGTTTTCTTTCGTCAGGCGGAGTCATTGATAAATCATAATTTGATTTTTCATGTGGTCTGCAAACTATTTTTGTGACAAGAAAAATGACGTTTTAAATGCATAAACCAGTTTCATGGCGAACCAACACTTAAAGAAACGAAAAACACACCTATATGCGTTGTGAATGTTACAGAACAATCAAACGAAGGTCCTGATTTACCTTGCTGAAAAATTGTAAATACTTTTGTTAGAAATCGGTTGTAAACACACGAAAATAGTCGAATTAACCTAAAAATAAAAGCTGCAGTCAATGGAATATTGAGCGATCGAGGCAAAAAAATTGATGAAACCATGATCAAAGAAGTATTTCTTAACCATCGTCTTTCAGAATACGGACAGTGTCTTTTCGTGTGACGTAGCTTAAGCCAGATGCCACAGTCGTGACTGCGGTGATTCCCCACAAACATTTGAGAAACACGTGATCGGTAAGTTCAAACGCGGGCGCTGCGACTGAGCACCAAATTAAAACCATCTGTAAGGCAGTATTTACCTGCAAAAGCAATTGTTAAAAAATAATGTTATTGTCTATCAAAAAAATATATGTCGTGTAGGAGCAAAAACAACATTGAAACAGTGCTACTTTTTTCACCACTGCAAGCTGCCTGTTAAACTTTCAATGGATGCAAAAAGCTGGATTTTAAAATTGGAACATTTCTGTAAGGTTCTAGCTTGATTACAAGCAATTACAAAAAAATGACCATTTCCATTACCTTGCTAATGAATGTTGGAGAGAGTTTTGCATTGACTAGAGTTGGATCAAAGAAACGTTTCAGTGTTCTGGGAGGTGGACAGGTCCGAAATCGAAGATAAAATACTGATGCTATTAGCAGCAAATCTCGGCCAATAAACAGCAGTGTAAGAGGCACTAACAACAACAAATATTTACTGTGTAAAAAGTTGGGAATATTGTCAAAGTTTGTCCTACTTAATGACAAAAAAATTCAATAGGACACATTTACTGGCACAAAAAGAGCATGCTCTATGATAAAATTTTAAAAAAACATGCACAACACAATGTACTGGACATAACACTTCAGGAAAAATCAACAAGATACCTACATGGAATAATGTTGACATAGGTTAAGGCACCACAAAGCACAGCAACTAGAACTTTATCTGCCAATGGATCCAAGGCAGAACCAAGAGCTGATTGCTGTGAGGGCCACCGTCTTGCAATTTGACCATCTACCTGTAAAAGAAAATAACAATTTGACGAAGAGTTATAACAAAAATAGATAATAAAAGTTTTATGGGTTATAACAGAAATAATAAAGGGATGATGTGTAATAAAAATTTTCTTTGTTCATTTTAAAGTGTTGAATTGTTTTCACCTAAATCCAGATGTAATGATGTAATATCAAAAAACACATCAAAGTCTAATTAAAAAGGCCAAAATAAATTACCATTATCCAAAATGCATACTCAAGTCAAGTCATGTATTATTTGCAGTTTTAGGATATAGTGTCACAAAGTTGCAACAAGATCTGGACTTTCAGAAGATACAATAACTTACCATCAACTTACCAGTGCAAGAAAGTTTCAAGATATCTTAAACTTACCACATCAGACACACTTGCAAGTATGAATAAGGTTAATGCCATCTTGTGCTGGTCAGTGACGACCAGATGGGCAAGATATGGTGTGAGGCACAGGCGACCAAATGACAGCAAATTAGGTATAGTGTAGATGTTTTCTCTCTGCAATAAAGAATAAGATCAGTCAGGTTAGGTAACAGTGACTTAATCAGTAAAAGGGTTGAAACTTACAAAAAATACAGATATAGTTTTTGAAAGCACTGCTTTCCATGAATCTCCTCTTGACATACTTAAACCCCAGTGTAAGCATACTCCAATTAAAATTATTTATCTTGGTGAAAAAATTTTAATGATACAATAGCAATGTTGTGTCTGAGGGCTCAGAAGAGATAGTTGGTGTATCATTAAAATTACAACAGGGTACAGGGATTTTGGTCCTGAAATGAATCACCTATGTTGCATTAGAGACAACGAATATGCAAGTGTACACCCATTACTATTGAGACTCTCCGAGCTGTTATATAATATACATCAGGTAATAAAAGACAAACCTTTACAGGTATTTCAGATATTCTTTCTTGCTTGTCTTTATTGCCCAACAAATTTTCCCATTCTGGATGATCTTCAGACTGACTGTTAGAAAAGAATCTCAGACTAAAGAATTGTGTTGTGATTTGTGGAAAACATATTTTAATTTCAACTGGTTTATTGCTTGATTTTCGGCCGCAGTTGAAAAAGCAACATCTTTTATGGCCCCAAACACTACATGAAGATAATTTTGCAACTGTTGTGTACTTGTAACACACCAGCTTTGATTGAAATTTTCTTTGCAAACAAAATTTGGAACAATGTCTAGCAATATCCATTCACACTGCAGATTTAGAAAGTCATTAAAGTGTATTTCAAAAGTAGTCAACTGCCATCTAAAATGTAAGAATGTCTGACAATAACAAATAGTTAACTGTTGAAGATATTGGTTAAACAACTTTATGGACATCATAATACGTCTATGCTTGGATACAATACCAAAACGTTTGTTACATATATTTGTCCAACAAGGGACTTGTAAAGGATTGGGAATGGAACAAAAAAGCTAAAACTTTGACAAATACACCTAAAAACACTTAATATTAAAAATGCCTTGCTTTTTATTACGCATGTAGCAAAAAATATATTTTTGTTCCCGCGTCCAAATGCGCCTTAACACCGGCATATTAGCTAAGGGCTACAATAATTCGTCGCGTAACCAGTTTAAAAGAGACCAGGCACTTTTATAACGCAAAATATGCCTGCGTCTGTACAAAAATAACAATGTTTACAAACAAATGCACGTGTTTTAGGACACTTCTATGGTTGTGCAAAAGTTGAACAAAGAAACGTCACCCATACTGGCACAGTCAAGAAATCTGATTTATTATTGAGAGGACGAGTCTGTGGCGACCGCGGTTTGTAGGCTCCACGGTATATGCGCTAATATTCTCAGTTAATAATGCAGGAGTTTTGTTAAGCATTTTATTGTTCTTTGTTATGCGTGGACGAATTAGATTAAGGACGTCACTTGCTATTTGTGAGAACTGGATACCACCGTCATTGACAACGCCATAACCTTCGTACATCTCCTCAAAGCTCCTGAGCTTGCCAGGACAAAGTCTCGGAATCCTCACACAGGTGTTTTGCACTTCTGGTTGATTGTTTATTTCCTCATACAAATAGAATCCAAGACAAGAAAACAATGCTTTACAGTTTGTTCAAGAAACCTCAAAGAAACATAATTTACTTTAGGCAAAGACTGCAATTCGCTATGTAAAGCGTACTTAGCTACTGCTGAGCTACAGCTTGGGCAAAGTTTGTGATGAGTTATCAATTTGATATCCATGCGAGCTTTGACCTCGCATGGCGAAAAAAACTATATGCAAGCGCTAATTGCTAACTTTGCACAATTTGCACTAGTGGTCGCTACAAGTCTATCCACTATAATTTTATCGCAGGTTTTTCAATGAACTTTGCCTTTGCGCTTCCCGCTTTTGCCAACTACTGTTAGAACATCGAAAAGTGCTTTTTCGGTTTAAAGTTATTAACACACTATTTATGGTATTTGGGGTGAAAATTCACTCTGATCAGCATAAAATTCTTCGCCTGCCACCAGTGGCGCAAATTTATTAAAAACATTGGGGGTAAACTTTCGACTGTGGGTACTTTTTGATTTCGTCAGATCGATCGGCGATAGTTATATTTTATGTCACAAATAATGGGTCACCTTTCGTCGGAGACAGCCTTAAAACGATGTTTGTGCGATCGCTTAACTGTTGCAAAATAACACAGTTTTAATGCTAAAGCAAACCAGCTTGGCACCCGATTTAAACATTTCAACCTAGAGTTTAGGTTTCATCCTTGTTTATTAAAATATAGCCGTATCTCTTTTTTAAAATTTTAAAGAGATCGAACCAAAAGGGTTAGNTTTGCACAATTTGCACTAGTGGTCGCTACAAGTCTATCCACTATAATTTTATCGCAGGTTTTTCAATGAACTTTGCCTTTGCGCTTCCCGCTTTTGCCAACTACTGTTAGAACATCGAAAAGTGCTTTTTCGGTTTAAAGTTATTAACACACTATTTATGGTATTTGGGGTGAAAATTCACTCTGATCAGCATAAAATTCTTCGCCTGCCACCAGTGGCGCAAATTTATTAAAAACATTGGGGGTAAACTTTCGACTGTGGGTACTTTTTGATTTCGTCAGATCGATCGGCGATAGTTATATTTTATGTCACAAATAATGGGTCACCTTTCGTCGGAGACAGCCTTAAAACGATGTTTGTGCGATCGCTTAACTGTTGCAAAATAACACAGTTTTAATGCTAAAGCAAACCAGCTTGGCACCCGATTTAAACATTTCAACCTAGAGTTTAGGTTTCATCCTTGTTTATTAAAATATAGCCGTATCTCTTTTTTAAAATTTTAAAAAGATCCAACCAAAAGGGTTAGGGAGGCAGATAAAACCCCCCCCCCCCCTCCCCCCCTGCTTATACGTACTACACAATTATGTGCATTGAACGTTTACGTCAGCCAATCGTTAATTTCTGCTGTGTGGGTTTTATAAGCAGCACGACCTACAACCTGTTGTCATGAACGGTATAGTCCACAAAACAACAGTCCCAATTATCGCCAAACTTTCGTTAAATACGATTTGTGTAAGACATTTAGTGTTCAGAAAGAGCCCCATAATTGGAAATGTAAAGTGACCTATGCTGACAATGATTGTTGGTCAATTCAGCGTACATGATGTTGCTGGTCGGTTGTTTCCAAAATTTCGTTGAAAGTCAAAATGCTTTTGACGTTTCGGGGTACTTTACAGTTTGCCTTGTCGAACAAAACCCTAGCGGTTGTAAAGGTGATTCCCAGTAGCTATACCCAAAACCGCATGCGTAATGCCTTTGAATGACTTGGCAAATCAACGGTTTTTCGTGGTGCTGAAAAGCAAACACTCCTTTATGTACCTCTGTTCCTTGAAAACCCACACTTTGTTGATTCAACTTGTTGTTAATATTTAGCGAAGCCGGCGAACAGAGCTCTGCAAATTGCAAGTCACTTCACCAAAACCGCACCGTGTGGGCAAGAATAAAGACGAGTGGTTCAAAAGGAGTCGATTTCGCATCAAATATTAAACGTTTCATTGTCGAAACTTAAATACAGTTTGGTGAGCGTTAGGCAGTTGAAATGCAGCAAAGTATGGTAGCAGCTGAATTGTGATGGAATAATCGGTAGTTTTTACAAATTATGTTATATTTTTCAGCTTTTAGCAATTAACAAATTCCAACCGGCGAAAGCAAAATATCAAAAATGGTTATCAAGTTTTATCATCTGAACGCAAGTCCCCCAAGCCGCTCGGTCCATATGGCACTTAAAGCCCTCGACCTTAAATTTGAGGTTATCAACATTGATTTGTTCGCTGGAGAACATAAGAAGCCCGAGTACTTAAAAATCAACCCCAGGGGAAAGGTCCCGGCCCTTGTCGATGGAGATCTTACGCTCTCGGAAAGGTTTGTAAAATAATGTAAAATAGATACATTTCTTGTTTATTTAGTGACATAACATGTAAATGATTATTAGATTGCTGAAGCATGTGTACATATGGAACATTTGGCCCCACTGCGTGCAAAATATAAACATTTGTTGAGTGTTTGAATGTTATATTGGCTCTTGTGTAAATGTCAGATTTATAACTCTGCACATTTTTGACAAATTCCAGCCGTGCGATCGTACAGTACTTGTTCAACAAATATGCAAAGGGCGATAAGAAGTCTCTCTACCCGACCGACTCGAAGGAACGCGCCCTGGTTGATATGGAGCTCTACGTATCGGAAGTTGTGTTCGACGCCTTTATCGGTCTGGTGAGTATTTACATTTACAAAAAACGAACGATTATAAGTTTATGCCATAACAGTACGATAACAAGTTTATTGTTTTTGTGTCTGTACACTTGGTGTAAACACTCGATCGCATTTAAGCAGCTTGAGTTATTTCACATTCGCTTACACTCTTTAAATATTTGCATTGCGGTATATGTTGTTGTTCTCATAACTAATATTGACGCATCAAGTTGAGCTATGGTGTATTTTTTGTTAAAGATAAAGATGCGGCTGTACGCAAGGTGGTTCCTAAAGGAAATGAAGTTTTTAAAAATGTAAAAACGGCTTAGTACAAATCGGCAACAGTATAATAATAAAAAATGCATTGTTTTTTTTAAGCTAAAAATATATACCTTGGGGTACACGCAAGTCCAATTTTAAGGCAAAACTACTATACAGCCCATTGTATCAATTTAACTACCTTGTGGTGTTATAATGTTCCTGACAAATATCACAAGTTGATTAATTTTTGTCTATTTACTGCCAGAACCCGCCTGCCCTCATTCTAAAAGGCGAAAAACCCAGCGCAGAAAAAGTCGCAGTCGTCAAGGATTGTATAAAGGCTATCAATGACCGTCTGGAGGGAAAAAAGTATTTGGCGGGAAATACCCTTACGATTGCAGGTTTGCCATTAGGAATTTAATTTAAATAAAAGGTGTAAAGGTGTATTATGATCATTTAAACATTGTATTGAGTCCATTCCAGTTTCAAACTCTATGGGTTTTGCTGGCAGACTTTTCTATCATAGTTTCTTTGTCATCACAACGGTTATTTCTGTTTTGCAGACTTTTGCAGTTATGCAACCGTTGTGTTCGTAAACATCATGATTGACGATTTGGGCGACGTACCAAACGTGAAAGCGTGGATGGAGCGAATGCAAAAGCTGCCATACGATGATGAGGTCAACGGGCAAGTCATGAAAAAACTGAAGGCTGCGATTCAGGAGAAGCTCAACCCGAAAAAGCAAACACAATTTTAAATTTTTTTTAGTGGAGCCGTGTACAAATGCAAAACTATATAACTTAATACTTGTTTTTGATTGCTGTAATTGTTTTTGAGTTGACAAGTTTAAAGTTGTGGTTTTATTGGATTTTTGTACTCGACGTCGTTTTAACACCCGGTCAAGTAGTTGCACCGACAAATATATTTTAATTGAATA